>CP049711.1:11573790-11611111 GCA_004148225.2 Heterodera glycines | reverse complement strand
GGTTCCCCACTGCTGCTCCCGTCACTCGAAGGCTTGGCTTTCCGTGCATTGTTGGCGAAGCGTAGGATCCAAGCAGTGACTCGAATGGCCCGTTTCCACTGCCCGCATCTTTCGAGAAGAACCGCGGGAAATGAGTTGTCAGTGCCCGGGGCATTTGGCCCCGGTTGACCGATCAGCATGGCGTGGGGGGTGTCCATATCCGAGGGGAAACCCTTCCCTTCACCGTCGATTTTGAAGTCCAACTCCGATGGCCATTCCTCGGGAGTTGAGGCCATCCAACGTGGTCCATTCCACCACAATTTGCTCCCCTGGAGTTCTGCTGGAGTCATCCCACGCGTGGCAATGTCGGCTGGGTTGTCATCCGTCCGGACATGATGGAAGACAATGTCCGTAGCGGCACGGATCTCGAGTAGTCGGTTGGCCACGAACTGAGGCTGGGGATTGTGATTCCTCACCCAATGGAGAGCAATCGTGGAATCGCTCCATAAATGATTTTCGTCGACCGGGCGATGAAGTTGGGCCCGAACGAACGTTGTCAAGCGCACCCCAAGCAGAATGCCCATCAATTCCATCCTTGGAATGGTGAATGTGTCCGCTGCTTTCTTGGGCTTGAGACGCGACTTGGCCATGAGCAGACGGGAACAGATCCCGTCGGGGCCTTCGGATCGGATGTACACTGCAGCGGCGTAGGCAAACTCGGATGCGTCCGTGAAAACGTGGAGGGACAATGATCGCCCAGATAGAGTCCCCAATGGGTCGAAGAGGCTGGCGATTATCTTGAGAACTGACCGGCGGGAGTTGCTCGTGGGGCAACCATTTGGAATTCCCGGGTACGTCATCCTGATTTCGTCCAGCTCGGAGTTCCATTCGAGGCCGAGCATTTTTGCTGTCGTTTTGCCGAGGTAGTCGCCTTCCGGGAACTCCCGATTGAGGTCCTGGTCGTTACTGAGGAACTCCCTCAGATTCATCCGGGCTTCGGTGAACATTCGTTTGGCCAGGCGGGCTTTTCTGGCTGCTTCTTCTCGAGTGTCCGCTGGGATGAGCACATTGTCGACGTAAGTGTCGCGGATCAGCTGCTCCGCCAAGCTCGAGTCGTACTTCCGGAGGTGGTGGCGAACCACAGCAGCAAGGCAAAACGGGCTCGGGGTAAGCCCGAAAGCGAGTCGCCGAAAACGCAGCGGCATGAGATTGTCCGTTGTTACTGGTTTAGTGGGATCCCGAACCCACAAAAATTTACACACCTCTCTGTCTGCTTCTTCGATCCCGACCATCAGAAAAGCCTTCTCGACATCTGCGATCACGGGCACTTGGCAAGCCCGAAATCTCAGCAACATTCCTGCCAAATCGGGCAGCCAAACAGGCCCCCGTAGCAGGCAGTCGTTTAAGGACGGGGCCCCTTTGGCATGGGCACTGGCGTCATATACCACCCTCAGCTTTTTGGGTGTGATCACGGCTTGGTGCGGGATGAAGTGTTCCCGCTGGCTGACTCCGATCGCAGCTTTCTCGATGATTCCGGTCTTGAATTGCTCCTCGATCACCGCCCGGTATTGTTCCAAGACCTCGGGCATTCGCTGTAGTCTGTTGATCAGACTGGTGAGGCGCCTGTAGGCCACGGCGAAGTTGCTGGGTAAGACGGGAATTGGATCCCTCCATGGCAACCGAATTGAATAACGACCGTCTTCGTCCTGGCGGACCGATTTTTCGAATTGAATGATCGCCTCGGTGTCGGCGTCCCCCGTCGGATCGTCCCGAATTCCGATGGTCTCGAGTGACCAAAATTGCTCCACTGCCGATGCGGCTGGCATGCGATTCCATCCGCTGTCCGCTCCGGTTATGGCCATGAGGATGGTGTCACGGGGCACTGATTGCCCCAGGGGCGCCCCGAAGTGCTCTCCGCAAAGCACAGTCCCGAATACTGTGTTGATAAGAAAGGCCCCTTCTGCCGATTTTTACCCCTAAAAAGCGTTTTTTGGAACAAAAGATGCCCGATCACGATTTGGGGCTGAACTGTCGCGTCCATCGGCTTGAGCAGTTCGGGATGAGCTCCCGGTCCAACAAGCTTCGTTTGGATGGGCGTGCAGACGTTCGGCACGGATGACACCTCCAACTCCTCCCATCCTCCGTCCAATCGTTTGAGTTTCAGCCGGTGTTTGGTCGACGGGACTTTTTTCTTGGATCCGCCGAACACTTGGACGACAAGCGGGGATGATCCCGCACTCGGTAGTTCAAGCTGCTCTGTCAGGACCGTTTGTGCCCAATCCACCTGACTTCCCGGATCCCAGAGCAGAACGGTCCGACGCTGCCGCGTGGTGTCGTCATTGGCAGCGACCACAGGACACACCATCAGGTAAGCCGGCAGGCTCTCGCCCATCGCTGTGAATGCTCGCTGATCAACGCCAGGGGATCGTTCCCCTTGTTTCTCCGCTTGGCTGGCCTGATCGTTCGGTCGTCGCTTCGGCTTATGGAAGTCATAATCGGTTTTCCTGACCCTTAAAACCCCTAAAAAGCGTTTTTTGGAACAAAAGATGAACTTTAGTTAAAAATGAATTTTCGATTTATTGTTAGAAATCGTGTCCGGGGTTCGGAATTGTCGAAATCGAAGTCATAATCGGTTTTCCCCACCCCAACAGACCAAGGAGTGATGGTCGTCGCGCTTACACCATCGACAGGCTCTTGGGCGAGGACAGCAGCTTGCGATGTGATCAGAGGAGAGGCAGCGGAGACAGCGCCGTTGCTCGAACAGACGTTGTCGACGTGCTTGGGCCGTAGGGTAGTCCGGGCAATTGCTCGGGCGATGGCCCGGTTTTTGGCATAGCGAACAGCCATTGTCAGTCGGGACCTCCCCCCGAGATTGGGGAGGTCGATGGTTCCGGTTCCAATCCTGATCACTCACCTTCCGATTTGGTGCGTGAGTTCCGGTCCGAGGGGCTGGTGCCCCCGGAGGCGTCGTGGGTCGTTGTGCTGAAGGGTTGCCTCCGACCATGAATGCCCTCGGGAACTGTTCCCGATTCCGCGTCCCTCGGGCATGTCGATCCGGTTCCGGTCTTGATTCCGTTCGGCGCTCCGGCTCGCGCATTGCCGCCAAGGCTGACTCTGCCGCGCGCATGCACCTGACTTGGGCACCCACCGCCCTCCGAAATTCCCGAACTGACCATTTCGTTCCGCTCGTGCTTTCCCGGATCCTCAGTTCCGTCAGGATCCGCACCGGCAGTTTGGACTCGAGAAGCGGCCCGAAAGAGGCGTCCTCCACATTTGCCCCGAGTTGCTCCAATTGGCACACCCCGCGCTCGAACTCGTCCACGACGTTGGTCAGGCTTTGGACATTGTCTCTGGCCGGCGGAAGGTGGAGAAGCTGGGCCCGAATTGCCCGCTGTAGATCATCCGTGTCTCCGAACCGTTCTCTCAGCAGTTGAATGACCGCGGGATAGTTCCCGTCCGAAGGAGGGTAGACCTCGACAGCCCTCCTGGCTGGGGATCCCTCTTTTAAGCAGCGAAGGAGAAGAAGCTGCTTTTCGAAGCCCGGGATGGGCTTGTCGTCCACTGCCCGCTTGAAATACGACCAAAACGTCGTCCAATCCTCCGGTTTTCCCGAAAATGTCGGTGGTTGGAGGCGCACCGTCTCGAATGCTGTCGTCCCTTCGTCACGTCGGGCGGTGCGCAGCACTGAGGGGTCTCTGCCCCTGACCTGTTCGGGTATCCGAAAACGGCTGCCGGGATTTGGATTTCCCGCGATTGAACGGTCTGGAACCAGCGGGCGCGAATGATTGCCCGTTTGTCGAATGTGCGGGGAGGGAGTCCGTTCCCTCCGAGCAGTAGTCTGATTTACCCACTCTCGAGTGTGGGCTCCTGGGTATTGGGCGGCTTTAGCGACGCTTCGCATCACGGGCGTCACTGCCCGTCGCTCCTCTTGGAGGTTCAGCTGCTCGAACCGCCATGGGAAATGTCTAACCAGTAAATCGTCCGACTGGTGATCGGTCGGGTCAATGACCTGCGGCGGAGGCGGTGTGCGCTGGGCTGGCTCGTCTCCAACCGGCCGAACGTCCTCCGTTCCCGATCGGGTCCCGGATGACAGCTGGGATAGCCTTTCCACGTCCTCGAGCGTTCGTCGGACCGTCCGGAGATCACCAAGATGCTCCATCGCGATTTGAAGCAGTTCGGCTGGGGGCGGGTGCGATCGGAGCCCCAAACATCTCGTTGCTGCCGGGAGTGGCCTGGTGAACGCGTCGTACAGGTAGTCGTGCAGCTCTGGCGCTTCGTCCCCGATCGCTGCTAGGCCCCGATCAAAATGGCCTTTGAAAATGTCGACCAATTCCCGCAGCCCTCTCTCCATGGCCGAGAGGCAGACTGCCGTCTGTGGCTTTTCTCCTGCGTTGGTGTCCGGGTCGAGCAACTCTCGAGCCTCCGCGATCCGATCGGCGAGAGGGCCCGATGCCCTTTCCAACTGATCCCGAATGGCGCGTATGGCAATGCTATTGCTCCGAAGGTTTCGCGTCCCTCCGGGCTGCGTGCCCGAACAGCTTTGAGTTGTCGATGCTTCCACTCCTTTCTGTTTGTTCTTTCCCTTTTTTGCACCCTTCTGACCTGCTCCGATTTGAGCTGTGGGTGAGCCACCGAATTGCTCGTTCCCGTCGTTTCCATGGTCCTGGTCCTGCTCGTCGTTCTCGAGGTCCATTGGGGCTGTGCGAAGTCCGAAATCCGAATTTGGCGCGGTCGTCGGATGACCGGTCAAATGAGTTGAGCAGTGAAACCCCCTGCTAACGGCACCAGTTTGTGGCAAATGCGGGGTCACGGGAGCGGATCCCGATTTGCAGCACAAGGGTGGGGGATGGGTCTAACGGCACCACCACTCAGTTTTGGAGTGAGTGAACCTCCTTCTCGTACGCCGGGATCGGTCCCGATTCCAATCACCAAAATGGGGAGGCGAAGGGAGGGGATGGGCTTCGGATCAGAGGAGTTGATCCGACCCCGTACGAATTTGGCTGCTCTCGACGACGCGGACCCTGGTCTTTGTATTATTTTTTGGTACTGATGTCCATTTTCACTGGGATTTAGTTGTCCCGTCATTCTGAGATTTTATTTGATCACCTCACCCTAAATTGATTTGCTCTCGAGAGCTAGATTTTTGCATTTTTAGCAAAGATCAATTTAGGGCTCCCTTTGCCAGTGCAAATACATACTGTATGTACATACATACCTACATACATACCTAGGCCTAGGCAATTTATTTCAGAACGCCAAAACTGCAAAATTAAAAAAAAAAAAAATTTGACAGAATTCCGGCGAAAAATGTAATTATTAGGGCTGGGATTTTTATGTGCTAAAAATCCTGAAATATGTAATAAAATATGTGCTAAAAAATGCTGAAATATGTGCTATAAGCCAAAAAAAATGCCAAAATTTTTGTTAAGGATTTTTTCAAAAACCCTAAAATAGGCACTTTAGGCACAAAAACCCCGAAATAGGCAAAGTTAGGCATTATAAAAGTCATCGTAGACACCCCAAACCATGCGGAAAGGGCTTTTTTCGTGCTTATCTGTGCGTATTAAGTGCGCAAAAATTTTAGGCATTTGCCTAAAAATCGCATCCCTAGTAATTATGATTAGTTGTACGGGACCGGGAGCTGGTACTGAAAAATACGTATAACTGAGTACCGAAGTCCCGGTTTTTACCCGTTTTGACCGGGAAAAGTCCCGGTTTTTCAACCCAAAAAGTACCCGGTTTAGCCCAAAATTCCCCGGTTCTCCTCCTCCTCATCGATTTTACGGGCATTGTAGTGCCCGCCCGAGCCCCGGGTAAAGGACAATTGGCCCGATCCTTCACCCCAACTCTCGTCGCGGTTTCGCGACAACACCTTTGCCAAATTTCAAAAATTAATTATTTAATCAAGCTAATTTGTTCTTATTTTTTTGCCTTCGAGTTTTTCCATTTGCCAATGCATTGGCATTTTTTGATGGCCATATTAATTTTGGCCATTGCTCTTCCGTTAGCTTATTGCCTCGTCGATATTAAAGAATTGGAATATTTGCGGGCCCTCGACGATTCCATTTCGTACAGAGTCGTGTTTAAGTCAGTTTCAACAATAATAAATGCTTTAATTACTTTTGTAAATTGCTTTATTTTTATAATTTAGGCCATTTGACGAATTACCTGAGCAATTTCTTCCATCAGAGCCCACAACAATAAGTCCAACGACCGCTTCTCCAAAGACAACGACAGCGGCACAAGAACCAATTTCAGAACATGAAAAAGGTCCCTAATTTAAACATGTTTTACGATGAATGCCTTTTTTCAAATTTTGAAATTGCTACAAATAACTTGTTTTTTTAGTGGGGGATTAGTTAAATTTAAGTATTTTTTATGTTGTTGTTTAAATTTTTGTTGTTTGCTAATTCCCTCTGTTATGGGGTGGTCAAGCGTGACGTAATTTTCATAAAACGAATTTGTTTTTCAAACTGCCGACTTAATTGAGTATTTTAAATTTACCACTCCTTTTTAAAATGGCAATTATTAAATTAATTTGTTTAGTTTCTTGTTTTAGTCTTGCAGCAGCAGCAGCATGAAGATAATGATAATGAAATTGATGGAAGTGAACAACAACAGCAAAGTCAGTCTTCGCCTTTGTCTCCTCCGTCGTCGTCCTTTTCGAGCAGTTCGGCCACTGCGGAACAGCCCAAATTGGTCAAAATTGTGTCTGCTGACGCGGAGGAATACCAATGCGTGTTGCCCGTGTTGGCCTCGTCTGTGCGTATTTTCTAAATTTTATTTTTACCTATTTTTGTTTTTAAATTGGATTAAAATTTGTTTTAGTCCAAAAAGCGGATCAAGTCGTACCACGGGCCGAGTCCGGCCGAACTGATCCAATCCATCTACCGGGAGCAGATCTGCTCCTATCGCATCGAGCCGTACTGGAACTACGAGCTGTGCCATGGACGGTATGTGCTGCAGTACCACGAGGACAAGGAGAGCAAGAAGCGCACGGAGTACTTTCTGGGCAATTTTGTGGCCATGAACGCTGAAGTGGTCCGTTTTTTGGGCTATTACCCCCAAAATTCGAATAATTTGTTGCCGCTTTCTCCCCATTCCACTCGAATTTTTGTTGGACTCAAAGCGTGTGGAATTTGGGAACACATTCAAACTTTGATTAAAATTCGGGTTCAAAATACGGAATTGTTCAAACAAAAGCCTCTTTTCATACCATTATTAAATAATTACAAATTTCTAGCCATTTTAAAAACTTTTTCATTTTTGGTTACAAAAACTGATTATTTATTTCACTGATTCAGGAGGCCAGACATTTTGACCAGCTGAACCCGCCGACTCGCAAAATGGGCGACGAACGGTTGGCTTATTACCCAGTGACTTACACCCACGGCACGGTAATTAAAAAAATATACCCGAGTTAAATCTCACAATCAGCCCTTTAAAATGCCGGAAATTTTTAAAAAAAATTTAGGTTTGCGATTTGACTGGCAAACCTCGGAAGACCACGGTGCTTTATGTGTGTGACGAGGTGAATTTTGTGTGCCCTTTCTAATTTTTGTGTCCAATTCGCTTAGAACGCGCGCCAAAACATTCATTCCATCAACGAAGTGTCCTCCTGCCATTACGAAGTCATTGTGCTTTCACGCGAAATTTGTGCTCATCCGTCGTTCCAGGCACGAAAAAAACAGAACAAAATCAACAAAACACTCATAGTTTCACCGTAAACAATTTAAAACTTCACAAATCAAAAATAAATTTTTGGAAAACTTAGATAAGTAAAAATTAAAGGTTTGACACAATTTAAACGTGAATTATATAAAGCATTGGTTAATTAGCATTAGAAATGCAACAAATTAACGGAATTATTATGAAAGTGTTTCCTTTTTAAAGAATGGCCAACATTTTTGAGACATTCCATCATATAAAACTCAGATTTCCGTTTCAATTTACCGTAGTATTTCCTAAAATTATGCCCATGGCTCACAAACTCTACAAAGAGGGCCTTCAATAATTCACAATTTTTGAAAACCCAAAACCCTTTTCAGCCTCCTCCCGCCAGTGAGTACGAAATTCGGTGTTACGCCTCCGCGCCAACCGACGAAAGCGGCGAATCGTCGCCGGCGGCTGCCAACCCAAAGCCAAAAGCGATGCAAAAGTTGGAGGAGGAGCAGCGCAACGAATTCCTCGGCGAGTACGGCCTCTACCGCAGTTCGGCACTTCAAATTGCGAAGAATGTGATGTCCAAACTGTTGCAGGCGCACCTAGTGGTAAGCAGCCACAGTTTCTGTGTTCTTGGATGGGTTTTGGCATTTAATTTTGAAAAATGATGGAATGGTTAAAAATTAATTTAAATTGACCATTCCGTGCATTGCGATGGGGGGGGGGGGAGTCGGGGTGTCATGACAATTCGTACACAGACAATCGTACAAGCTTAAGGCTTAAGCCTAAGCTTTAGGCCTAGGCTTAAGCTTATGCTTTATTTTGCAAAAATTTTTATTGTATGCGTTGCAATTGACCCGGGGAGTCGACGGACGACTAACCATAATTATGTTTTCCGATAGTGGAACCTATGTTTTTCCTCCACTAACATTTGTCATTATTTGCCAAAATCTATTCCGCAACAAATGTGTTTAGGACGACGATTCTCTGGAGACGAGTCTGAACCAATGGGACGCCATTTTTGAGGCCATGAAAAAGGCGGGTGCCGCGGCACAACAAAGAGGCGCACAGCCACCGGCGGGTGAAGAACGGGCGACGGAGCCGAGGGGAGGCGGCGGAGGGGACCAAGGGTCGTCGACGCCCCCGCATTCGGTGATTTAACTGTCATAATTCAAATTGCATAATTTTTCCTCCCTTTTTAAGCCTCCGACAAACTCCGACGCTGGTCCAATGTCGCAGGCGTTGGTCGACCGTTTCTGGCGCGGGGACGTGTGCCTGCAGGGCGGCACGGGGTGGTGGAAGCACGAGGTGTGCCTGGGCCGTACGGTCAGCCAATACCACGAGGAGACGGCGGAGGACGGCACCAAACAGCGACGGCAGACCATTCTGCTCGGCAAATTTGACGAAGCGGTGCACAAAGTGGGGATTCTTTGCGGTTTCGAAACTTTTTTTTTGTTGGCAAAACCCAAATTTAGTGGCAAAATTCTAAAAAAAATTTTTAAAGGCATGGGCCACAGAACATCCTGGCAAAGCCGTGGAGCGCAAGGTGGACGGATCGGTGGTTCAAGTGGCACACATGTACACACAGGGCGATGTGTGCACGGAGACGGGTGCCCATCGGTGAGAAATTTTCAGGAGGGAAGAGAAGAGCACGGATTTGGTGCATTTCAGAAACTTTAGATGTTAAACTGTTCATGTTTGTTTTTTGAATTTTAGGCTGGGAAGAAATGCTCATTCTTAATCATTCCCATTTTTTATATTTTCTCTATTTTTCTCCAGGGACTGTCAGGTGCGCATGAAATGCCGAGAGGACATCAATGCCCAGAAGGTGTTCATCTACATGTTGGAGGTTGGTTTCTTTACTTGTATCATTAAAAATAAATAAACGAAAAGCGGTTTTAAAAGTGCTTTTTTTTGTACGTTTTGCTATTTTGATTTCCTCACGTTCACGGTGTTCATTTCAAAACCAACAATACGTTTTTACATTTTGCCTTTTTTTTGTCGTTGTACGTTTTGCCATTCCCCCCCCCCGCCCTCAATTTTTTTTGCTTTCCGTTTTTCAATCACTTTTTTTGGCTACTAAATTTAGCCCAGCACTTGCTCCTACGTGGTGGTGCTCGAGTCGTCCCTGTTCTGCTCCAAACTGCAACGTGTGGACGAGTTCGGACTGTTGTCAGTGGACGAAGCGGCGAAAGCGAGCGTTGCCGAAAAGGAAACGGCGCCCGAACAGCAAACCGACGACCGGTTGATGAAGAAACGCACTTTTGGCGAGAACACGGTGGTGTTGGACCTGGCAAATCAGGTGGGCCGAGCCAAACGGCAGTTTATTTTGGTGTTATCAGACCAATGTTCACAAATGGGTTGCCAGAGGGACGGTCCCCATGGAATTTAGGGCTTCCAGTAGGGAATTGAGTGGAGGTACCATGGCGAGTGTTTTCCAGGCCTGGGTTTTTTCTGGGTCCGAGTCCAGTTCCTTTTACGGCAACCTACATTTTCCTGGTTTTTTATCCAGGTCCGGGCTTTTTTTAAATGTCGATTAGTCAAAAATGATGTGATGCCATTTTCAGGAGGAAATAATGCGCGTGGTGCGACAACTGCTCGAAGGGGCCGGCGATGGCCAAGTGTTTGTCAGTGCGGCCAAACTGAAAATTGGCAAAGGCGAAGACAGTGAAGAGGACGAAGAAGCGGAACAACAACAGCAGCAAGAGGGAAAGAGCAGGGAAACGGCGGAAGCCGAAGCAGAACATGGCCAAGGGAGTGAGGCGGAAAAAGGCATTGGACGAGAAGAGCAACAGGGACAGACACAGGTGACGACAGACAACGAGACTGACCGCGAGAGAGTGCGCAGCGGAGCGGAGACAGCACAGCAGCGAGGGGCGGAGAGTGTGGGGCAACAAAAGCAAGAGGAGGAGGAAACGAGAGAATCAGAGGACGGCGGAGAAAGTACAGCTAGCCAAACGGAAGAGACGGAGAAAGACAAAGTCCAACTGATCGGCCACGCGGTGCCCAGGGACGGAGAGCTGTGATCGAAATTCAGAATTCTATACATGCATATATTTATTTATTTATTCATTATGTGAAGACCACAATCCTGTTACTTTTAGTTTCATTTGTCAGTTGTTTCTTTCCTATCTCGTCCACATCCATTTTTCTGATTTCGATACATTTCTAACTTCGGGAAAATTGTTTTTCACTTTATGATATTTAAATTTATGAAAATCTGATACCTAGCACATAATTTGGAAGGATCTTTTGAATGGGGAGGGGCAAATTTACAAATAGATGAAAATGGCACAACTGTTCCAAAAAAATTTTAAAAAATTGCTTCCATCGGTTCGTCCCTTATTCTTTTCCACTGTTTTCCGCTAGCCATTGTCTGTACGTCTTGGCCTCCGTCGCCATTTCAGTGGCACTGCGTGCCGTTCTCTCATTCTCGTGCCCCTGCAGTTCCGTGTAAAAACGGTCCATGTCTCCGCCAAAATCGCTGGCTTTGCGCGGCACCACGTGCACATGGACGTGCTGAAAATTAAAGACCATGGAATGGAATTATATTCTTGCCCTTCATACCTCCACCGTTTGGCCGGCGTGCGGACCGTCCTGGACAGCCTGGGTGAACGAATCGGTCCCGTAGATATTTGTCAACATTTTCTGCACTTTTTTGGCCACCACAAACAAGTCGGCTGTTTCCGCGTCGCTCAGTTCGGTGAGTCGGCGAGCGACACGCAGCGGAGCGACCAAAATATCTGCGAAATTGTAAAAATGTAATGGATGGTGGGGTGGGGAATAAAGCATTACATAAGCACGACGTAAAGCCATAATTTAAATTTTGAACAATTCATATGGGAAAAAAACAGAGAGAGCTCATAAGAACGAAAGTACTTCATCGCTCACGAATTGTCGCGCATGAAAATTTGAAATTTTAATCATCGCCTCAGGAATTTGAACCCGTATTTAAAAGATAGGAAAATGAGGAGACCAACCAACTGAGCCATTAGAATTAAGAAAAACATCAGGAAAAACTCACGTCCATCTAACAAAGGTTTAATGTTGACAAAGGCAAAGGAATAGGCACTGCGCAAAAAGCATTGGACGCCATAAATTTGGATGTGACCAAATTGGAAAGTGTCAGAGTCTGAAATGGAAAGGAATTTGTTGATTGGATTGAATTAAAATGAATTCTTCGATAATTAAAATGGAATCGGTAAAAGAAATTCATTTTGTAGCCAATGGGCTCTTAGTAAAAAAGACCATCCGACCATTCCCAAGTCACCTTTTGGCTCATCCCACTCATTAAAGTGCAGCGAATAGAGGTCGGAGCGCCGGTGAGAAAAAACAGGCATATTCGTACGCACTTCCTCCACATAATCCAAGTCCAACTCCGCGAAACAAAGGTCTGATTTTGAAGGCATTTTAAAGCAGAGTTTCATGTATTCATGAATTATTCTGATTGAACCGGGTGAAATTGAGTTTGGGTAAGCATCGAGTTTTCACCCAGTCAATGGCTTCTGGACGTTCGAGATTGAAACCCAAATACTTGAAGCCCTGCTAATTGTAAATCCCAAGGAATCGTCTTACCCCCCCCCCGCACTCGCACCCTCTCTGTCCGTGCATTGTGCAACCACAGTGCCCCACGGGTCCACCACCATTGAGTGTCCGTACGAAATTCGCTTGTCATTGTGTTTGCCGGTCTGTGCCGCTGCCACCACGTAACATTGGCATTCGATGGCACGCGCGCGGAGAAGGGGCTGCCAATGAACGGATGATGGTGAAGTAATGCCACGGCACAACTCTCACCTCCCAGTGTGCTAGCCCAGTGTTCAGCGTGAATGAGGAGGGAAAGGACAGCACCTGGGCCCCTCTGTTCCGCTGGTACAACGACAGTTCGGGAAAGCGCAAATCGTAACAAATTGACAGGCCAAGGCGACCGACCGGCGTTTCAGCAACGGGGGACACCAACTCAAAAAAGGGGAGAGGGTAAACACATTTAAAATGAATAATGTCACAAAATGCCAAAGTATATAAAAAAGTGGGACGCCTCTCACTTTGTGCCCGTGGGACGAAAATTCGCTTTCCATCAGTCGCACTTTGCCCGGCAAGTCCAAGTCGAACAGGTGCAGCTTGTCATATTCGGCGCGCGTTTGCCCATCCGAGTCAATCAGCAAATGCGTATTTCGGGGCAAATGGTCGGACCGAAGTTCGGGACGCTGAAAAATTCAATTCCCGGAAATGAAACCCATGAAAATCCACCAAATTCACCTTGTGATGGAAGCCACCCAAAGACAGCCAAAGGCCATGCTGCTTGGCTAACTCGCGGAATTTGCCAATGTATGGGCCACGGGTATCCAGCGCTTGGTCAATCTGTTCGGCAACAGTACGGCCAATGTAATCGAAGCATTCGGGCAGGAAAACCATCTGAATACATTTTCTTTTATAGCTAACTCAAAGAAATTTCAATTTATTCCCCGGCTTACAAAGTTTTTTTTCATGAAGAAAATGTTTAATTTTTGAATGCTGTGGGATCGCTTGTTTCCTTCCTGTCCATTTATTTTCACCATTTCCTCTTCAGTCCTCCCACCTTACAGCCGTTCCGTTCGCCCGCCCGTCGGACCATCCGCGCACATCGCTCGAAATTCTGCTGCAAGTCGTGCTGCACATTCAGCTGACCAACAGCGACCAGCACACGCCGAGCGCTCATCGCAATGGGTGGGGGACAAATTTCTGAAAAGGGACGGAAAAACAATTAAATGGAAATGATAAATAAACAACAAATTGTTTAAATTGATAGGAAAACGCATTAAAATAATGGGAAAAGGAGGCAATAAATTTCGCTGCTCACCGTCGGCCGTTGTGGAGGAAGAAACAAACAGAAAAAGCAAAGAAACATTAGTGGAAAATAATGTAAAAAAAGGCAAATTGAATCGCGAACTTACAGCGAAAGCAAATCATATTGAAATAGGAAAAAAGCAAAACAATTTTTATTTAAATTTATTTAATGAAAGAAAAACAATGGCGCATCATTTGAGCAATGACAATAAACAAAACAAAACCAAACAAAACGGACAGACTAAATAAACTCATTGTCGGTCAGCAGTTCTCTATGCTACAACAATAAGTTCAAAGGCACTAATTAGTCCAACTTTGTCCTCGTCCGCGAGGAACACAGCGAATGCCTCTTCATGCTATCTAAAGTGATTTTTGGGGGAAAATCACAAGTCCCAAAAGTGGCCCATCCGTAGTCGAAAAAAAAATTTTTTTTTAATATTTTTTTTTTTATGAATTTTTAGAGATTTGTTGAATCTGGACAGATATTTCGATCTGCTCCTGCGAAAATTGATGGCAAAACTCAACTGTTCTGATGCCGTACCGCCCTTTTGGCACTCCGTTTCTGATCCCGGTGCTCAATGAGCAGGTCGAGCCGTTGGCGCACCGTCAGGTCAATCTCGCGCGTGGTGCGCAATTTGCCCAGACGACGCAAAGTGTTGAAAGCGATACGAATGCCGACCAAAGTGCAGGCATAACGCAACGGAGTGGCAATCTGTCGGAAAATGGTGGGGGAGAAGTAATTCGTAAAAAGGGTGAAACACGAAAGTTGAAGGGCCTAAAAGGGCACGAAAAGAAAAATGTTCATAAATTTTTTTGGATGCAAAAATCTTAGCCAAACTCCAAACTTTTTAAAATCAGGCCACAAAACCGAAAATTGCCAAGATTGATAAAATAAAAAAAATAAATTTTGCGGTAATAATAAAATTAAAGGGGAATTTAGTATTGTAATTGCCTTATAGAGAATGAGTGCGGCAACTGCGAAGCCAGCCGACGGGGGCACATTTCGGATTTTGTCCACCCAATGGTCGGGCATGTGCATTCGTTCCAACAGTGCCACCACGTCCATGCCGCTAAAAATAATTTATTTTTTAAATTTTAATTGTTTATTTGGACACCTTTTGACGGCAAAGTAAAGTGCACCGAACCAAACACTGCAAACTGCGAAATGCACAGGCAAAGCGATGTACCAATAACTGAAAAGGGAAGAGTAAAACGAAATGGGAAGGAAAGAAAGACAAACATTTGTTTGTCCAGTTTGTCCATTGGAAAATGGCAATGAAAAAAGCCGATTAAAAACGATAAATCCGGATTAAATGAATTTGTAAAATTTTTAAGGTCAATTAAATAAAAGAGTGCAATTTCAAAAAGGTAAAAATCAACTCTTAAAACCTGTAGAAAATTTGACGCACCGCTTAAAATAGTAGTGAACTTTGGCGAAGAATTTTTCTGGCACTTTCTCTTCTTTTTGTGCTTCAATTTTTCGCATTTTGCGCTCATAAAGCTCCTTGCTCATCATTAAACGGCCCTGAAAATGAAGTGGAGAATGAATTACTTAAAATCAGGTCGACAATTTCAGAAACTTCGTTTTTTAAATCAACAAAATTATCCTTTTGATTGTATTTTATTATAAAAACACCCACAAATTTGGGACGCATTTTTCTGTCCGAGCCGCCCTCATGGTGAGATGACGAGGGATGGTCACCGCCAACGGACGAGCTGAAGCTAATGAGCCGGATGAACACCTTTTGGCATTGTGCCGAGCAACAAGTCCTAGTAATCGGAACCTTAACCATGTTGAAAAGGAGATGAATCCCGAGTTATGTTATATATAGAAAATGGACTAAATAGATAAACTTTAACAATTAAGATCCTCTTTTTAAAACAATTATAAAATAGTCAGGAAAAAACGGTCACCCGATCTTTTGCCCTGCAAGCGAAACGGCCAAACAAAACCAATGCGTTGGATATGCTCATATGCTAAACTGAAAAATGTAATCAGAAAACAGATAAAAAAAAAGTAAAAATGATAAAGGAAACAAAAAAGAAATTTGAAAAACTGCCAACGACTTTTTTTATCAACAATGAAAGAATGAAGTTAACAAACAGTCATCAATTGGATGACAAAACAAGGCTCGAAGAGACGGTTGAAAATGTTGTTAAAACGAAAATACCCCACCAAAAAAGGTTACAAATAAATTGAGTAAGCCCAAAGTGTCAGGAATAACTTAAAATGGTCATTTCACAGATTGAAGGATTAAAAGGGTGAAATTCGGGAGAATGGGCAACAACCAATTGGTCAGTCAGTCTCTTTTGGCCAACAATTGGCGTAAATTCATCGTAAAGTACAGCGCCACGACGCCCAACAATAGGAAGACGGACTCTGAGGAAATCCACGTTTTGTGAGAGGTGCCGCCGTGGTAATGCTGGACAGTGAACAATGGTTGGACAGAACTTGAGCCGGACTCATCGGCCTAGAAAGAAAAAAATCCAGTGGTTTTAGAGTTTTCAGAATTTTTTTTAAAATTGACTCAAATTAAAAAAAACAGGATTTTAAAATTTTCGTAGGACTAATTTAAATTTTTAAATTTGAAAGTAAGTGAAACCTTTTTGTGCTCCGCGAATTTGTCTTCGTCATAAACGCGAATATCGAATGTTTGTGCACCAGAATCGGCATGTTCCAATTGCCAGGACACCTGGTACTTGTTGGTCTCCTCAGACACAGCCAATTGGAGCGTTTTTTCACCGACCAGTGCGTAGAATGGCGCGTCCTGAAAAAAAGCAAAAATAATGCTCAAAATGAAAACAATAAAAATGAGAGATTCTCGATTTACGAAAGATGGGCAAACCTTGTAATTGTTAGAGCATTGGATCGCAAATTCAACAATGTAAGAAGTTTTGTAGTGGAAAAATCCGTCTTGCGTGGAGTAACCGTTGGCGGAGTATTTGGGCGACTCGCAGGCAGCAGCTGTGAAAAGTTACAATAATTTTAAAAAATAGATAGGCTTTTTTAATGGTTGTTACCTGACACATTTGGGATCAGAATGAAGATGGAGAAAATGCAGAAAGTGAGCGCCACAAAATTAGAAAAAAACATCCTTTTGGAAAAATTAAATTAATTAATTCACACTTAGAAAACCTTTGTTTATTTTTTGAATTTCAATTTTTTGCTGGAGCTAATTACTATCAAATTTTCAATTTTACAAGTTTCCAAAGCTTACAACTAGGCTTTTAGCTTTTTTTTTTGCAAAAGTAAAAAAACATATTTAAAAATATTTTGGCATAATATATAGCGAACAATTTAAATTCAAATTTTTTACAAAAAGTTAAAAGCTTTAAACCTAAAATTTTTATCTGGAGTTTATTTCAAACTGCTTTAATCAAAAATGATAAAATGACTAAATAACGGTTTAAAAAAATCACAAATTTTATATAAAGAATTGTCTCACTAATTTATTTTATCAAAACCTTTGATTTTTTATTGTTTACTTTCCAGCCACACATATTTTAATTTTTATAATCAATCAATAGGAATTTCTCCCTTTCCAAAAATCGCCTCATTTTTATTGCTGCTTTTTGGCCAACATTGGCCAGCGAAGCAATAAAGCATAAATTACATATTTGCCATCCACAAATGTGCTGATGACTCACCCCCAACCCTCACAAAGATTGTGCTCCTCAGCAAACAGTCTTTGCACTGCTGCATCTCAGCAATGTGACACATTCGGCGGTTTGCCGTTTTTTTATCGCATAGGGTTAGTGTGTTGTCGCTCGCCGCGTCCCTTTCGACAAATTCCCCCTCCCTTTCTCCCCCTTTTCCTGCTGCCCTCATTTCTCCCATTTGTTTATCGGCGGAGGGGCAGGAGAAGGCAAAAAATGTTGTTCATCCGTCGCTCAATCCATTCATTTTCTTTCATTTATTGTATGTCTGTTGTGTGAACAGCAGTGGCTAGCAATGAACGGACTGACTCTGTCACCGATGCTGACCCCCGCCGAACAAAGCCATTTAAGCGGAAAATTGAGTACCTTTTGCTCTGGCATTTTTACGACCATTCTCTTTAAATTAATGCTAAATGCTGTACTTTTCAACATAAAATTCATAAAAACAGAGGCCCGAAATCTTTTTTCTTCATAAATATTCATGATTCGGCAGCTTTAGCTCCTCGCAGCCACACAAACAAAATTGTTTTTCGGCTCCTGATTTATTCTAACAGCCGACTCATAAATAAACGGCAGAACTGATCGATACCCAATAAGATGCCATAAACATGCAATCATTTTTTCCTTGTTTTGGCAATTTCTCATTATAGCGCTAATTGCATATTTTAAATTAGGCGAATTGCTTTGTTATTTCTTGCCGTCTACTGGTATTGTTGTTGTGTTAGTGTCAGCAGCAGCATTAAACAACGGCAAACCTTGCGAAAATGAGCAGTGGTGCTACGCTGACGGAAATGCAACGCGCGCCGCATAATGTGCACTCACTGCGCAGCGGCGGTTTTGACGGAAGCAGCGGCGTCGGTTCCATTTCGTACATTGGCTTCTCCAACTTTCCGAACCAGGCGGGTTTTATTAAATGCAATCAGTTGGAAAAGTTTAATCAAATGCATTATATTTTAAAATTTAAATAACCTACAGTATTACAAATTCATTTGCCCTTGACAGGTGTTTCGCCGTTGCATCAAAGATGGCTTCTCCTTCACACTGATGGTTGTTGGTGGGTTTTCTTCGTATTTAAGATTTTTAGCGCTAGTTAAAAGTGTATATAATTTGTGGAAACTCTTTCCTGGGGGGGAGAGGTTTGGGGTTCCCGATCACGAAAAAAAAGATTGCAAACCAAACGGATGTCTCCCCTTTTGTTTTTAAGAAAATTCAAAAATTCTTTTAAACTAACGCCTGATTTTTTATGTCTGTAAATATGTTTTTATCCAAATTCAGGTCAGACTGGGCTAGGCAAGTCCACCTTCCTGAACACGCTGTTCATGGCCGAGCTGCACGACCAGCGCCAGAACGATTGGGAGCAGCAGCAAAAGCACATCACGTCAACCGTACATATTGATCAGAAGACAATGCGACTGGTGGAGAACGATGTGCGTCTTGAACTGACCGTGGTGGACACGCCCGGCTTTGGGGACCAAGTCAACAACGCCAATTGGTAGGAGTTGCATGATTTTGAGGGTCATTTGAAATATATTTGCCATATATTTGTAAAAAACATTTTAGTTGGGAGCCGATTATCAAATACATTGATGACCGTTTTGCTGAATATTTGACGGAGGAGACCAAAATTGAGCGGAAACCGCACATACCGGACAAACGTGTCCACCTGTGCCTGTACTTTGTTGCGCCAACCGGACATGGGTACAGTTTGCAAAAAAAAAAATCCTTTGGTTTTAGGCCTGGAACGGGTATTAATACCGAATTGGTTGATACCCGTACAAAAAGTGAACGATAATTCGAATATCTAATCGGAATATTTGGGGAAATTACTCGGCCAGCATCGAGAAATTTGTCTCACAACCATTAATTTTCGTAATATATTATTCCTGCAGATTGAAGCAGTTGGACCTTGCTTTTCTGCGAGCACTCCAAGACCGGGTCAATATTGTTCCAGTAATCGCCAAGGCGGACACACTTACACCAGCGGAGATGGAACGCTTCAAACAAAACGTATGGAAAAATTCAATTCGATTTTTATTATTTTTTCATAAATTCTTTATAAAATTGCATTTGCTGAATGCTTTTCAATGTTCCATTTGAAGATCATGAACGACATTCGGAAGCATGACATTCAGTTGTACGAATTCCCAGGCATGGAGCCCATGGTGCTGAACAGACAACTTCTGCAGCAAAAAATAACTGCCGAAAATGGCATCGGTGGAACGGGCACGGACAAAGTGAGCATCGACAGACAAATGACCAATCCATGTGTTTCATTTGTCAAATTACGTACAGCAAAATGGCAGTGGCGTCGGCGTTGTCCACTCGGCTACGGCAACAGTCGTCGTCAAAAAAGCGCTGTCCCCCAGCGAGCGGTTGTTGCCATTCGCCGTGGTCGGCTCCACACGGGTGAAGGAGGTGACGGCAACGACGGGCGCCATCGGAGGCGGCGGAGAACGGAAACACGCGCAACTGATCCGCGTCCGGGAATACCCGTGAGGGGTTTTGTCGGGATTTTCAAATTGCTTTTTAATACATTTTAAGTTGGGGTACGGTGGAAGTGGACAATTTGGCACACAACGATTTCATCACGTTGCGCGACATGATCATTCGAAAACACCTGATCGATCTGGTTGGTGAACTTTTTTTTATTGTTTAACATTTAATTGACACTAATTTCGAAATTAAAAACAGATTGACATCACCCGTAATGTGCATTATGAGAACTATCGGATGCGCAATTTGCCCAAGAACAGTTTTGACGGCGACGACCCATTCACACGGTTGGAGCAGGAAATGCGACACAAGGAGAACGAGTTGCAGGACGAGCTGAAGCATCATGAACAGATATTTAAGCAAAAGGTGGACCAAAGGTCGCAGCAGCAAATGCAACGGGCGCAGGCGGTGAGTGGTGGCGCGGAATTTGGATTTTGAATTGTGATACCAAAAAATTTAGATTTTAATTTTCACACATTCATTAAGTGACTTTTTCGGAACAAATCCCCCCCCCTTCGTTCTGGTGCTGCTCGAGACCGAGACTCAAAAAATTCGAGACTTTTCAAGTCTCGAGCAGCACTACTTCGCCCCCACCCCCGAAAAATTATTTTATGATTTTTTTTTTTTGCCAAAATCTCGGTTTTGAAATTTTTTTTTAATTTTTCGGGGAGGAGAACGACGGGGGAGGAACCGAAGTGCACCCCTTTTTGCTGCCAATCCTATTAATTTTGGAGGTTTTTAATATGGAATTTTAAATCGAAATTTCTCTTTTGCAAACAGATGGACGCTGAAGAGCGTGAGAATAAGAAAGTGCTGGAGGAGAAGAAGGCGTTGCTGGACAAGCTGAAGCAGGAGGTGGCCGAGCTGAAGCGGGGCAACAACATGTCCGTCTCGAGGTGGTCCCTGGCCCTTCCATCTTCCTCCTCCTCCCCCACAAACAAATCCTCGCGCCTTCGCCTTCCATTTGTTGTTGGTGGCGGTGCCATTTGGCGACGAGGAGGGAAGAAGAAGGCGCATGAAGGGAAAAGAATGGAGGAGAGAAAAGGGCTGGTCTTTACTTATATTTTCTGTTTTTTCAAAATGGAAGGGTCCACAGCAAAAAGAGGGGGGGGGGTGGGAGGGGCAACCAAAAAGGGTAATATTGCCGATGGCATCACACCATTAGAAAATATTTTTTAATTTTACAAAGTCAAAAAAATATGTTTACAAGGCTTTTCGAGGTCGCTGATCACGAATCCGGCATCCATTTCAACTAATTCCGAACCCCTGACCCGTATTCGAACAAAAAGTCAAAAACTCATGGGTCCTCATACAACATAGAGATGGAGGAAGCACCGTTTAATTCCATCTCCTGGTCATCATACGTACACAATTGCAATTAATTAAATCAACAAAATTGAGTGTTATCCACAGGTACCCCCTTCAGGCAAAATGCCAAGTTTAAATGGACATTTTCTACGATTTTGTTCAATTTACATTTCCATTTTTCAGCCTGGACTCTGCCTCGCGTAGCTTTGCGTCCGGTTCGTCCCCCGAGAAGGTGCACCCGTCGGAACAGCAACGCATTAAGAAATTGGGACATCGCCTTTTCGGGAACAGTGGGCGTAGCGGTGCTGCCGTTTGAGAACACGTACTTCCGATACATAAACTTTAAAAGTTTTGCTCATTTGCATTGTGCCATTTTAATGATGAAATTTGATTGCAATTTATTTAAACAGAGACGAGCCGCAAAATTTGGTTGAATTTTATGCAAAATGGCACTGATCTCTGTTATTTTTAGCCATCCATCATCCTTTTTTACTTTGATTGACACGCTTTTAAATGGACAAAAAACCTTTATGGCATTTTTCTGATTAAATTGTTATTGGAACACCAACCCTTCACTTTGATATTACGCACGCGCACATAAATGTTCCTAGTTTTTACCGTAACCAATAACAACACAACAATCACAGATAGAATAAAGATTCAAAATAATAATTATTTTGCATGAGAATTGAATTTACTACTGGTAAACACATTTATACAATTTCAAACGGCATTTTATTGCCAAAAATTTGGGAAAGGTGGAGAATATTGGTCCCGTCGTATTGGTAATTGCTACTAGGGCTGTTGGAACACGAATATTTTTCTGGTGACCAGAAAATGTTGTTTTTTTCTGAACGAAATGTTTGTAAGGAAAGGGTGAAATTGTTAAAAATTGAGTCATCATTTGTCAGTCCCTTTCACATTTCTGTGCTGTCAGCGTGGATTTTTAACAGATAAGCATAGCTGTGTCCCCAAAAATGGTACGTAATGCGATGTGGCGGTTCTTTTGCTGTTGTGTGTGTTTATTCAGCATTCCTTTTGGAAAACAAACACACACATCGAATGAAAGGCCGAAAACTTTGCTTTGTATTAAGTTTTAACATTAATTCTTTTTTTTAATATATGTACTAATTTGATCCGATTTTGTTCTTTTTAAGGCGCCGGCAAATCGAGATTGATGTTTGGATTTTTTAATATGAACAAAATGCCAAATTTTGTTATAATTATCACGACAATTTTAAATTGCCTTTGCATTCAATTTTGGAAAACTTTGTCATCGACACAAATGAAACTTTTTATTCCAGAAAAATGAAAGCCTTGATTTTGGTTGGAGGTTATGGCACTCGGCTTAGACCGCTAACCATCACACAACCCAAACCGCTTGTTGAGTTCGCCAACAAACCGATGGTAAATGTAGCGCAGAAAACAATTGCTGAATGATTTTAACCATTTGTCTTTTTCGGGTGGTCCACCAAATCGAGGCATTGGCCGCCGTCGGCGTGGACACCGTCGTTTTGGCAGTCACCGCTCGCATTGAGGACCTTTTGGCCGGAGAAATGCGAAAGGAGGAGCAACGCATTGGCATCAGGGTGAAAAACTGATTTCAAAATTTCATTTTGCAATTTATGTTTAATTTTAGATTGTTTTTTCTGTAGAGGATGAGCCGATGGGCACCGCCGGTCCTTTGGCTTTGGCCAGCGATTTGTTGGGCGATACGGAGCCCTTTTTTGTGCTTAACTCGGACGTCATCTGCACATTTCCGTTCGCCGAAATGATGCACTATCACAGAAAACATGGGCGACAGGGCACAATTGCAGTCACAAAAGTTAGTTATTTCTACGTTTGTGGGGGATGCAAAAAGTTGAAATTTTTGGATTTGCATAAATTAACTCACTGGGACTAATTTTTTAAATTTCGAATTCCACATTTACTTTAGGTTGACGAGCCGAGTAAATACGGCGTTGTCGTCTTTGAAGAGACCAACGGACGCATTGACCGTTTTGTGGAAAAGCCCCAGGAATATGTGGGCAACAAGGTCTGCTGTCGGTGATGTACTGCTTGAGCTTTATGGCTGAGATTTTCATTGTTTATCCCCTTTTCTCTTTTTGCAGATCAACGCCGGATTGTACATTTTAAACCCGTCAGTGCTGCAACTAATCCCGCGTCAGCCATGCTCAATTGAGAAAGAGGTGCGCGGCGGTCATCCTTAAGAATTTGGAAATAAGTATTTTAAAAATTTTTAGATTTTCCCAAAAATGTGTTCTGTGAGTAATTTGTACGCCTTTATATTGGTCGGTTTTTGGATGGACGTTGGACAGCCGAAGGATTTTCTTAGGGGTACTTAATTTCAATCATTTTTTGCAATAATTTCCCGTACATTTTTTGGTGTTCGTCTTTATCTTGCCCATCAACAGCAGCAAAAAGTTGTGAAAAGTGCTCTTGAAAATGGCGTTAATTCGTCGTCAACGACAATCGGCGAAGGCTGCACAATTAATCAACCCGTAACTGCATAAATGAAGCTCAAATGCCATAGAAATTGCAATCAAATTTGCTTTCATTCAAAATCCCAACTATTAATTTTAGGTCCTAAAAAAGCCAAAAATAGGCATTAAAAATGTAAAATAGGAACTAAAAAGCCTCAAATCTAGGGGTAACTCGAAAAATAGCTTTACAACCACCAAAAAAAAACTTGCTTTCTTGAATTTTGGCCGCTGGGAGCTCAGGAAAAAATGGGGAAAAATCCAAAAATATATCCCTTTATCTTTGGCATTTTAATAATTTATAAAACCAAATCCGTTTATCTTCCCTCATGCCTCTCCCTCCAAAAGGTGATGATTGACCCGTCGGCATCGATCGGTGCCAACTGCATCATCGGGCCCAACGTGTGCATCGGTGCCGCGGTTCGGCTCCTCGACGGGGTGTGCATTCGCGACTCTACCATTCTGTCCGGCACAGTCATTCGACGCAGCACACTCATCCATTCCAGCATTGTGGGGCGCAAATGCGTAATTGGTACGTGAAATTCCATTAATTTTGGTGGAGGAGGGATATCCGAATGGTTTTCTTTGATCCGTTAAACGGATTTTTTTGTGATTTTGCCATGAGTTTTGGAATTTATTCTTTGAAATCTTTTTCAATGATTTTTTTCTCTTTTTTCACTGGTTCACTTTTTGGCACTTTTCTCGACCTGTTCAGGCAGTCACGTGCACATGGTGAACACCAGCGTGTTGGGCGAAGACGTGGTCATCAAGGACGAGCTGTACCTGAGTGGTGCCCGTGTGTTGCCCCACAAATCCATTGGCGAAAGTGTGCCCGAACCGGCCATCATCATGTGACTCTGAATTACTGACTTTTTAATTGACACATGGGATTCCTTTTTCGGTTTCTTCTACAATTCACACTCCAATTATTCCTCGCCTTTTATTTTATTGTGATTCCTTTGTTTTTGCTGATGCGGCCAAATTTTAATTTATTTTTCTACCTTTTAAACAACCGCCTCTTTTACTCTTTCATAATTTTTCCCATTTTTGAACATTACTTTCACAAATACTTACATATGTCTTCTGGGGCCTATTTCTTGCAATATTGGGTTGGGGAGGGGGGCGAAAAAAACAAAATCTGTTGGGGCTTCTAATTTCGCTTTTCCAATTTGAAATTGGATTCGAAACTCCCTTATCTTTAATATTAATTATACCATGTAATAAAAATACTATTAAAAATATTATACAATATTTCTTATTTATTTTATGTTCTTTATTGTAAATGCATATTCAAAATTTTATTGGCAATAAAAATGTTAATGTTGTGTTGGAAATTTTCGTTTTTTATTGCTTCAAACGCATATTATATTTGGGCCGGCATATTTTGAGTAAAATTAAATGCTATATTCGTTCGTTTATATGTACAATTTGTGATCGCTGATCAGTACATTGAAAACGAGGATATATTTAAAGAATTTGTCCAAAAGTGTATGGAGCGTCAGCAGTCCAACGGCGGCACTGCCGCAATGGCACCGACGGTGGCGAGCAGTGCGGAGACTGCAACGGTGGCGGCGGATCAGCAGCAGCAGCGGTCGGACGCCTGTGTGTCGCCCCACCAATTGACGGAGACGGGGTGAGCGAGACGTGCCGTACGGGCATTTTGGGAGGGGGTCGGGCATTTTTGCTGTCATCAATTTATTGATTTGACAAACCGTTTCTCGGGCTGATTGACGGAGTTTTGCGAAAAGTCTAGGGACCCGCCAGAAGAGGCCTTACTGTGCTACGGCAGTAATTTTGGGTGTTTTTTGGTTAGGTTAACCCATTTTTTGCAGTACGGAAAGCACTTGCGCCGACGATTGGCTGTTGGAAGACATCGACCAAATGTCAGTCCGTACACAAACTCTCGAGGAGATAATGGCGGAGGCGAGTTTATTTTTTATGAAATAATCCTCAAAAAATACACTTAATTAAATTGCCAACAATAAACACTTAAAATCTAACTTCTTTTTTTTTGATGGAAATTTCCCTTAAAATGAACTTACCTATTCTAAATAAAAATAGAATTAAAAAAAACATTTTATAACAGATAAGTCTTTGAATTTATCACTCAAAAATTATCAAAAAATAGGGCAATAATTTTTTTGGAATTTAAATTCATAAAAATGCCTTCCCTAATGATCACAGTCATTAGCCCTAGTTTTCCAGAAAGACAGCGACTTTCCTTTTCCCTCCGTCGACGACGAGGACGAGCTGTTGTTGTTGCTGGCGAACGGCACGGGCTGCGACCCCGTTGGCGTGGCGAGCGTCGCCGCGGGCGACGATGTTGCCAATGGCTCGCCGTCGTCGTTGGCATTCGCCGCCATGCCGCCGCCAATTGCGCCGATGGGCCGCTACGGTGCCACGGCTACCGAACTGCCAAATGCCTATTCCCTGGACTCGCCACTGCTGGTGCAAAAAGCTGGTGAGTTATGCACTTCGTTTTTAGAAAAGTGTTATTTTTCTTGAAATCTTATGAGGGTCGCCTTGGTTGTCTAGTGCAATCTTTTTGTAATGCCATAATGCGTGAAATGATTCGGAATTTGGCAGGCTAACAAGCCAGAAAAATTTTCGGGTGGGGGAATTCGAAATTTTCTTTTTATATTCTCTTTAGGTACGAAATTTTTTGCCATTCTTACTTTATAAAATCTTCGGCGCCGGAGCGAGAAAATAGGATTTGTAGTGGTTTTGCCAAAAAAAGGCAATTTTTTGCCATTGGCTAACAAGATGTTGTCGGGTGAAGCCAAAAATGCTTTTTCCGTCGGCTTTTTCTCATTCTCTCTGCCTAAAATGGCCTACCAAATTGACCACTCATTCGAATCAAACCCATTGTTATTTTCATTATTGTTGTTGTTGAACAGATGCACTTTCCCACCAAATTGCCTCGGTGCACGAGCGGCCCACCGACGCGGGCCGTCCCACCGTTTTGTGCGTCGGTCGCCAGCTGATCGCCGTGGGCACCGCCCGCGGCCTTTGTCTGCTGTTCGAGCGCGGCACGCAGCGCCTGCGGCGATTCATTCGCGCGGAACAGAGTGAGTTTTATTCACTGCTCCTGCGAATTTATAGGAGAAAAAATATACAAAATCTGGAGATTTTACCCATTTCTTTGTTTAGCCGTTTTTCAAATTAAACTTGCCAAAAACGAAGGGATAAATTTTTTGATCCATTTTCAATCTTTCAAAAAGTTCAGGGCAAACAAATCCCCAAAACCTTAAGCATTCGGCTCCATCTCCTGCTTGGACTTCTCGCCCGACCCGCAACAGCAGCGGCTCTGTGCCGGTCACAGCTCCGGCGCACTGACCGTGTTCGACTGCGGCCGGGGCCGTGTGCTATTCAGCGGCAACGACCTCATCCAGCCGGGCCGCTCGGTGCTGCACGTCAAATACATCGCGAGGTGAGCGGACAGTCGGAAAAATGCCTATAAAATGTTTGGAAATTTTTTTAATTTTCATTCATTTTTATTTTTTCGTTCCACATTTATATAATTTTATCTAAAAAACACCCTCATTATGTGTTGGTTCAGCTACGTGTTGCTGATCGTGGACAGTGGTGGCAATGTGTACGAATTCCATGAACGGCACCAGCGCCAGCAGTCCCATCGGAGCAATGTCGTAAACGGAGGTGGCAAAAGCAGCAGCAAACCACGGCACCAACAGCGGGGCGCTGTTCGCTGTCTGTTTGCCGGCTCCAAAGGCGAAGTGACAAAGTCTCTCTTTTTTAGTGTATTTATTTCAATCAAAAACCAAATATGTTTTTTGTATTATTTTATTCGCCGATTTTCCCCCCGATGACATAATTTTTTCTGTTCAGCATTTGCTTTGTGCACACTGCGGAGGTTGAGCTGCTGGTGCTCGCCACGTTCAACCAGGTGGGCACACGAAACGACGGCACGGATTCTTTCCCCGCCCAAATGAAAAATGTTACTCAAAGTTGGGTATTTGTATTACTTTTCGCAGATTCTTTTGCTGTCCACCAAACGGCGTGGGGCGCCGGTTGGCCAACTCCGTCTGCACGGCTCGCCGCTCCATCCGCCCGTCATCGACTGGCGCGAACGGCACATGAACGTACAATATTTATAGTTATTTAATTATTTAAAATTCTTATTTTTAATTATCAAAAATACCCCCCCCCCTCCTCCTCTCAGATGGTCGGCCACCACGGCGGCGGTGCCGTGCCGGCGTTGGTCCGTGACCTTCGGCTGTGCATTGGCCGTGGCTGTGAGCTGCGTCTGTACCAGGTCCGACAACGCGTGGGCGGCGATTTGCTGTTCCCATTGGTCGGCGTGGTGCACACTGAGCAGCCGTTGCTGAACCTCAAATGGTCAGTTAATTTTGCCTTTGTGTATTTAAGAAAAATTAAAATAAAATTTAGTCTTCCGGACTTTTCTGCTTTAAAAAATTGAGATTTTTTTTGGATGAGTGGCGCTTTATCCGTTTGAATTTTCATTAATGATACTTTCATTTAATTCGTCTATGCTATCATATATTATCTAAAAAAAAATTGTCCCATTTTATGCTCGACAATTGGGCCCTTCTGACAATTGTCGGCGAGACGGGCCGGGAACAGCTCCAACTCCTCGAATTGTACCATCACCAACAACAACAGAAGAAAGGTGGCCAAAAGGAGTTGGGTAAGACCAGACCGGAAGAAAAACAAATTTAACAACAAATCCATCCATTTGAGGAGCCGCACTGACTGCAAGTGCCGACATTGGCCCCGCCATTCAGCTGCTGTATAACAGTGCCGACTTCAAAGGGTTGGCCACGGGGCGAAATGTCAGCGAGGCGAGTCAAAAAAATAATGTTTTTAAAAATGGATGAAAAAAGCAATTCCCCCCGCCGTTTAGGCCATGTCAATGCTGGCCGACTCCGTGTGCCTCCATTCGGTCAGTCGGCCAACCGCCGATGGCGCCGCTGGTGAACAGTCACAGCATTTGCTATATTTACTGGGTCGTAACGGCGTGTTCACCGTTCAGCTGATGGACCAAGCTGAACAGCTCGACTTGCTGATGGCCAGGTTGGTTACCCGACATTTGCGGACAACGACATTTGCGGACCGACATTTGCGGATTTTTAAAGCCGACATTTGCGGACAACCACTTTTGCGGATGGAAACCTATTTTTTGTTTTCAGTTACATTAAACACCAAAATTAGCAAATTTTTTATTTAATTTCTCTAATAACAATTAACAAATCATGAATTTTTTAACAAATGGAAAAGAATTATGATTAGAAAAATATTTGTTTGGTAAAAAATAATTTAAAAAGCTATCTGCAAATGTCGGTCCGCAAATGTCGCGACACGGCCAGGTTGGTCCATCAACGGGGGACTATTTATTTTGCGAAAATTCATTTTATAAAAGGAATTTCATCTAATATTCGGGGAACGAAAGAATTACAGCGCTTCTTCAACAATTTGTCATTTAATTTAAATAAAAATTATTTCAAAATTTAGTTTTTTTGAAAAATTTGTCGAACTCCGCTTTCCAGGAACGACTTCACCTCTGCGCTGCTGTACGCTGTCGACGTGTGCAACGGGCGCGTGCGCGACCGGTCGCGCTGCGCCGACTTCCGCGCCAAAGCGTCGCATGCGGTGCCGCAGTTGGTCGCGCGACTGCTCGACAACACCATTGACGGGTTGGACAGTGGACGCATCGACGAGCTGGTGGTGCACTATAAGGTAATGAATGGGACGGGCGAGGGGCAGGCTGCGGGTTCAAGCAGTACAGCTCTTTACATGAATTTGACCACACCCACTGATTTTTTTTAATTTTGGAATTTTGTTAAAAAAATTACTTTTTAAAATTTAATCATTTAACATTAAAAAAGGGGAAAAAATTACTGCAAGAAGTGGGATTCGAACCCACGCGGGCAGATGCCCACTAGAAAACCCAGTGAAACGGGCAAGTGTTTGCGTCACTTGAGTCTAGCGCCTTAGACCACTCGGCCATCCTTGCACATAAGGCCAGCTCACATTAGTCTATTCATTTAGATTTTTATTATCTATAATTTTTCGTTTCTTTTTGCTGGATATTTTATAAGTTATGACTGCTTAAACGAAAGAGTTTCAATATGAAAAACGGAAACCTCAATCAATTTATTCAGCATTTTTTCATGTAAAAATGCTTATAAAAGACAAATTTTATACAAAATTCCCAAAAATTACTTAACAATGTTTATTAAGTGCACTTTCTTCCTTCTCAAAAACAATCTCCTGCAAAAAAAAAAACTTTTTAAGCGGTTACATACATATTTAGCATATTTTTTGACGAGAAAAGGGAAAATAAATTATGGCTGAATGTGCAGGGATGGCCGAGTGGTCTAAGGCGCTAGACTCAAGTGACGCAAACACTTGCCCGTTTCACTGGGTTTTCTAGTGGGCGTATGCCCGCGTGGGTTCGAATCCCACTTCCTGCAGGATTTTTTTTTCTTCATTTTTTAATAGGTATTTTAAATCAACTGAAAATAGTTAATACGAATTTAAAAAATGAAATAGTTAATTTAAAAGTAGAATAAGCGCACTATATCGAATATCCCTCCTTTCATTTCAATGTTTTTGTTGATTTAAAATGTTTTAATAAAAAGGAAAAAATTACTGCAGGAAGTGGGATTCGAACCCACGCGGGCATACGCCCACTAGAAAACCCAGTGAAACGGGCAAGTGTTTGCGTCACTTGAGTCTAGCGCCTTAGACCACTCGGCCATCCCTGCACATTCAACCACAATTTACTTTCCCCTTTCTCACGAAAAAAATTGCTAAATTATTTTTAATAATAATTAATTGCTGTTTATTTTTATCATCAATTTTCTTTAGCGCAACATTCATGTGCTGATCCGCGCATGCATTTCCACCAGCCATTTCGAGCTGCTCTACGGCACGGTGTACGGCCAACTGCAGAAGGACAGTCTGTGCAGGCCCATCTTCCTTGAACTGCTTGAAGTTGTCGGGGCTAGAAAAATGCAAAAATTATTCTCTCCCATTTTTAACAGGAATTTGTGCTTGACTCACAGTTGGACCGACCTCCGCCCGGCCTGGTCAACGACTATTTGGCCTATTTGTTGTCCGAAGGCCAACTGCCCCAATTTGAGCAAAGCGTCACTCGACTGCCCGTCGACTGCATGGACCTTCACCAGGCAATTGATTATCAATTCATGAATTTTATTTGATTTTGGTTTTATCTGTTTTTAGGTGATGACCACCTGTCTGCAGCATCAGCTCTTTGACGGACTGTGCCATGTGATGAACAACGCAATGCGTGATTACATTGGGCCATTGAAAGTGGGGGCAAATTACTCATCATATTTTAATACTCAAACCCGGTGTTTTTATCCCCGAAATTAATTTATTTTAAACGCCATTTTCGCTCTCGAGGAAAGGATATTATTTTCTACAGCAAAATTTCTGTTTGTGAATTCCGCCGCCTCTTTGTCCAGGAGATGTGCGAACACATGCAGCACACTGTGCGCAAGGAGGTGCTGTCCGACTGCGACATTGCCCAGGGCAACAAACTGTTGCTGTACCTCAGCTGCTGTTTGGCGGGCCGTGCCTATCCCTACGGCGAACTGCCGGACGAACATTTGGCCAAAACTGTGCCGTTGGAGACGTACAAAGTGAGAGGGCACCCTTTTTTAAAAAATTTAATTTCCATTCAGTTTCTTGTCCAACTGCGTCCCAAATTTGTCACCGGACCGCCCTCCTCTGCGACGACCACTCCTTCGCCCACCACCGCCTCAAAGGAGGACGATCAAGGTGGTTATGGCATTGCTCTCGATGCTGCTGCTGTTGTACAACCCATCAACAACAACCACGTCGACAACAACAACAGCAGCAACAAACCGTCGGTGGCCGACCTTCGCTTCCCGCACCTGCAACTGTTGTTGAAGTTGGATCCGCAGCAGTTCCTGAACGTGATCAACACCTGCGCGGACGCGCCCGTGTTCGCCTCCGTCGACGGTGGGGCCACAATAACTTTTTGGGCCCATAATTTCGGATTTTCCAAATATTTTTAAGCTATTGGATGGATTTTCTTATTTGCCCTTTCCCAATTGAACTTCGATCGGGGCTTCTTCAGGTCGTTTGAAGCGCCTCGTGGACGTGTTGATCGCAATGTGTGTGGAGAAAAACGGGGAGGACGAACGCAACGAACTCGGGCCCCTGCTCATCGCATTTGTGGTCGGACTGTTGCAGAAGGGGGCCATACCAAAGGATGTGTTCCTCTTCAGTCAGGTCCTTTTCGCTTTTCCAAACTATTTATAAGCTAAAATTTTTAAAAATTAAAAAAACTATAAAATATTTAATAATATTTGTTTTGCAGTTGATCAAACGGGTGTTGCAACGTCAGTTTCTGAATGTGCGTGCCCAGAAACAGGCCGAACAGCACATTGTGGACCTGTTGAAAGTGGTGCCCGAAATCGACTTGGACAATGTGTTAGACATTGCGCAACGCCGGCCCTAGTAAAAAATGTTTTACTCATAATAATTAGGGTCATTAATTACATTTTTGTCCCTGCTCAAAGTGTTCACATTTGTGCGTACATTTTCACCATTCGCAAGCAGTACGTTCAGCTGTTGGAGTGCTGTTTAGGCGACCTTTTTGAACCGGTCAGAGGATTTCTGCCCATTTTTTGCCAAATTATTTTGAAAAATTTCAGCAAAATGTTTTCCATATTTTGGCCGATTTGTTGACCAATTTGCGCGACCATGGCCAACTGTGTGAACTTCGTCAGTTTGTCTGCGCTCAGCTTGGCAAATTGTCCAATTTGGACCCTCAGGCAAAACGAACTGCCAAAAATAATGAAAATTAAAAAAATTCCATCATTTCAGCTTGCAGCCCACCTGGTGTTTTCCCACCTGCCCGGGCTGTTGGCCGATGCCCAGTCCAACCCGCGCAAATTGCCCTTCCAATTCATACGACAATGCTTTGCGCTGCGGTACGCTTTTAATTTTTAATGGACACAAAAGCATGGCTAGGTTTAAGTCGTCAGCAAGGCCATCGGACGCTGTGCGGTGCGGACGATGACCACGATCAGGACGAACAGTTTTTTGACTATCTGTTCGAGGGCATCATCGACGAGGCCGATGTCGCCGCCATGTCGTCGAACGGTGTCGAAGAAAACTGCGAGGGTTGGAAGCCGGAATTATTATTTATTTGTTAATTGTTTTTTAATTTTATTTTAGCCACCACTATCACTTCGTTGGACAACGAGTTGGCGGACTTGTTGCGCTATTGGCTTCCGCTTGGTGCAGCGACGGACCATTGTCTGAACGTGGCCATGCAATGGCAGCAGCAGAAACGGCCCAATGGTCAGTGACTCAAGAAGACATTTTAAACGCAATTTTTAGCTTAAATTTTAATTAAATTAATTTGTTTTAATCCCTTACATTTTCAGCTGTCCTTTACTTTTGTTACAATGTTTCAGCTGTCCTTATGTCGACCATTTCGCTTCTGCTGGTCGCCCGGGGGCACATCCAACGCGCATTTGAGCACATTTTCAACGAGGGCGTTGAACGACGGTTGGACAGCACCATTAGCCAAGTTAGTATTGCGACATTTGGCATTTACAAGGGCTTATTACATGATAAAAACCATGACAATGATATTCCGATGCCGTTGGAAATTTACCCCGGGGCGGTAAAAGCAGGGTTTTTGGTATCCCGAAATTCGGCACATGTGCTTTCCCCATTTTTTGTTGAAGCCTCCCGCCGCCGACGACCGTTGTGTCGCCTCTCTGTTGGAATTGGCCTCCGCCCATCCGTCGGATGCGCGACGTGGCGATTGGTTGGCCAAACTGTTCCGGCACCTTTTGAAGGCATTGCCCGAGGAAACGGAAGCCAAAAGTGATGGTGATCAGTCGGGGTGGGAGATTATCTGACGAGACTCCCGACAAAATCATTGGATTTTGGTCCCAACTCCCGATTTTTTTAAACGGTCGTTCATTGAAAGTCGGAGCCATTGATTCCTTTTCAAAAAATTTTTTAATTAATTAATTTTTAAAAATTAGATAATGCAGCGGAATTCACTGCCTCCGTCGTTCATGAACAAATGACGCGTCCAAATTCGCAACTTTTTCGTCTGCTCTGTGCTATCATTGAACAGCAGCACCACCACGACGACGAACAGGAGCAGGACGGACTGAGGGACATCCAAATTGGAGCGGAAAAAGGTGAATAAATAAATAACTAAAGCACATTGGGACAATTGTCGAGAGTCAGTCGGGAATGAAAATTTCGGATTCATCCCGGGTTTTATTGGAAAGGGCTGGGATTTTCAGCCAGAAAACAATGGAGGGGGATTTTCGTATCAAAGACATTTCCAGTTTTTAAATTAATTTTTAATTCCCCTTTTAATTGCCTTACATTACTCCCCCCCCCCCCTTTTTTTAGGCACTTCGGCTTCAGTGCTCGTTGCCGAGCTGTTCAGCCACCCGCGATTTCAGCATGCGCCACTGCACATTTTTCACCGATTTCTCCGTCAAATTTTGCTTTGGTAACAACAATTAAAAATATAATATTGTCACTGATTAACCCATTAAGAATGAAATTTAAAAATAAAAATAAATAATTGTTAAATATAATTAAATGCCATTGCTTTCTTTCTCTCTTTTCCACACTATTTTCAGGTGCGAAATTCGCGTGCTGATGGAACGGGCAACGCGCGACTGCGCCCGCCACGAATTGGCCGTTCAATTCGCGCACAACACAATGTTGGGGCTGGGCAAAAGGTGTGCCGAGTGTGTAAAAAGGGTGGGCGGGAGCATCGGGAATCTCGAGACTTGTCCAAGTCAAGTGAATTTGTTCGAGATTTCCTTGTTTTTCGACTTAATTAACCCCTTTGGTCGAATCGACTCCTACTTTTCTTTAATACTCACAAATCGATTCTCGTGTCCGTGTTGAGTGGCTCGGTCGGTCAACTACATTTGTGTCATTTTGTGGTTTCATTTTGTCAGGCCCGCCTTTGCCATCCAACAGTCCTCCGTCGACAACAAAGGTTTTCCGGATGAATATGCCAAAGGTGCCGTCGTTGGCACATCAGCAGCGCTCTCACCAACAAAATCCTCCTCCGTCGACATGGACGTTGGCATGCCCATTGGCCACTGTCTGTGGTGCCGTCGTCGCATTGACAAGTCCTTCCACCTGTTCCCCTGCGGGCACACACTTCACTTGGAGTGTGTGGAGGAGCAGCACAAACTGATGCAGCAACACGACTTGCCAGGGATGCCAACAACAACGGCAATGACGACGACAACGGCACTTCCGGCGGCAAAAGGCCGCCAGCGCCCGCGGCGTTTCTGTCCATGCGATGCCCGGCAGCAAAACTGTGCCGCGGCTGGCATGGTGAACAGTTTGAGGAGAAAGTGGTGGCACAACAACAGCATAGCTGGGTCAGGTGCTGCAGGTCTAATCTCGAAATCTGGCGAGTTTTTGATCTGAAATCCGTTCGGCACTTATTGTTAGCTTCAAACCCTTCTCGGGCAATCCGACCCGAATTTTCTTGAACCGAACATTCATAATTTAAAGGAAAATGGGGTATGGTTGGTGGTTGAACTGCTCTAGATTCTTGCTTTTTAATGGACACCTACTGCTTTTGGAAGACCATTCTCTCCCATTTGAGATGGCGATGACCCAACTGGCAATGGACGTGCTGCGTCTGATGACGACGGCACTCTTGCGACGTCGTCATTGTCGGGAAAGCAAATGCCAGTGTCGAAGGCCAACGAGACGAAGAACCCTTCTGCCGGCAAAAATGACAGGGAAATGGACGAAAGGTGGGCAAAAAAGGGAGAGGATTCAGAGGATAGTCTGACCCGTCGAGAATTGACGCCGGCGGTGGGTCGGGACCGACCAGCAGCACTTCAAACCGGACTTACAATTAGCAAACAATTAGTCCCCTAATTGCTTTTCAATGTGCAAATTTGGTCCCTTCCAAATGATGGGCTCTGTTTTCAATGTGATTTCGCACATTTTATTGTTTCAATTGCCTCAGGCGAGCTGCAAGTGCCGTCTTCCGTCGCCTGGAGCACGACTTCCCAATTCGTACGGGCCCCCCGCCGCCGGCAAAGACGGCGAACAACGCTTTCCACCGAACGTCTTCGTTGATTTAGACAAACTTTTCATTTTTATTGAGAAATTACATTTTAATGTAGAGCTATTTTCTTCTGACTGTTTTGCCCGAATGAATGAATGAATATTAATTAATTAGCATAATTCAAATGGCCTGCTGAACTTTGTTATTATTATTTGCCATTTTTTTAATTTAAAATGAATTTTAAATAATTTATTTATTTTCAACCCTTTTTATGTCCCGATTTTCACTCATTTAACTGTGATTGTGCCAGTCAACCAAAATCAAAAGAATTGTTTATTTATGCGTTCTACTTAATTGAAAATAAATGTGTGCCTTCCAAACTGACAATTTTAAATTAAAAAATCAAGTTATATTTTATTCAATTAAAAAAAGCATATATAATTTTGGAATTAATTATAAAGAACAAAAAGACAAAAAAAATACTGTAAAAGCTCAAAAAGAATGATCAAATGAAAAATCAAAAAAATTAATTGCAGTGTCACGGCAAGTTTTCGTGTTGCTCTTTTAAATATTTTATTTATATGCCGTCAGCCGAAACATTGTTAGTGGCATTTTGAAATAATCGTTTCATAATTTTTGCCAAAGGGTAAGATTAATGTCCTTTCTCGCTTCTCTGCCTCCACTACACTCTGTCCCCTCCCCCTGTGGCGTTGTGTTGCTGTTGTTGACAGCCGGCGGTGGCAATTGACGCGTACTGCTTGAGCACCTTTTCCTCCCGCAAACGGACCACTTGCATGAAGTTGTTCACCTGTGCCCACATCATCATTAATAGTACAAGCAATTAACTCTTTTGGAGGGTAATTATCCAAAATTACCCCCCCCCCCCAATTTTGGTCTTCGTTTTCAATTTCTCTGTACCAAAATCGCAATGGGCAGTGCCAATACGAGCACCCCGCAAGTGATAGCGCCGCCTCCAACAATTTTGCCGGCTGAAAATTGTTTCAATTAATAAGAAAAGTCCTTTTTTGGCACAAAAATTCACCCGCCGTCTGCGGCACCCATTTCGTTTGGGAGAACAAACACCTGAAAAAGGACAGGAAAATTGTGGAATGGCACAGCAACAAAAATAAATCTCTTCTTTTTATTGCATTAAAATTTAAAATAAAATTTATTGAAAAAATATTATTTTTCATTTTTCAATTCGAAAAATGAAAATTATTTTCAAAATTTTCAATTTTAAAATGTGCCGCCACCACTGACCACCAAAATGCCGCGGGAATTGAAGTGAATGTTGTGTTGGGCTCGTCCTTCTCCAGAAAATAGACCAAAGTTGAAAAGAAAACGATCACTGAAAATAAATTTTGAAAAATATTTTTAATTTTATTTAATTAAAAATAAATTTAATTTTAATATTTATTTTTTGTCTTTTATTTTGAGCACTTTCGTTACCCGTGAGAAGCACAATGGCGACCATTTGCATCTGTTTTTTGCTTTTGCGCAATGTCAGGGCAAAATTTGCGAGCCCTAAAAGACATTTTGCCAACTTTTTATGTTTTGATTTTAAAATTTATGATGCTTTAAACCTGGACTGAATCGGCCCAATTTTGCAATTCGTACCACCCGAAGAACGCGCAAAAGGCGAACGGTGAGAAAGGCCCATCGGAAATTGTTTTATTTTTATTATTTCAAATTATTGAAAATTACATTTTTAAAAAAGTCGGAAAATTTACTGTTTTAAATTATTGGTAAATATGATCACTGTCAACAAACTCAAAAGTGCCGGAATTGGAGTGCCAAACTCAGCTGGCTCAATCGTTCGCACTACAAAAAGCACTTCAAAAAGACATTTTAAATAAGC
>CP049711.1:11410343-11573442 GCA_004148225.2 Heterodera glycines | reverse complement strand
TTTTTTTACCGAACTTTGCGCACATTGTCCCCCCGAATGCCAACCTCAATTTAATTTATACAATTTTATTATTTTTGTGTGTGTTTTTGAACTTACAAAAATGAGAATCAGCTCAAAAACGAACGGACAAATGGCCAACAGATCGATCACGTTCAGAAATTCCTTCACAAATTGGGCCTAAATTTGGAAACAATTAAAGTAGTGATTAGTTGAATGAGAATTTTAATTGCCTAATTAATTAATTATTGCATAAAATTGTTTTTGTTTTTCCAATTTCTTTTTTTACTTTTTGTGGCGCCACCCAAAAGCGCAGCAAATATTCCAAAGTGAAATAAATCACTGAATGAAAAAGGGAATGAGCAATTAATTAAACAAAGGGTAATAATTAATTAATTATGGTAATTAGCGTTTGTGCCACCGCAAATGTTCTCCACGTAATTGAACACCGGGTGCTCAACCATTTCCACGCGGTGCTCCTCCCCGTCTCTGATCACCTCAATTAGCCAAAAAATATTTGCAATTTTTGATCGATTATTTTTTAATTAATCAATCAAATTTTTGTTTCCATTGTTTTTCCATTTTTTACTGTTGTCGTCGAAATGGTGTGCCCCGTCGCTTTTGCATAAGTCGGATAAATGGTGCCGGGACTGCTTCAAAAAAAATTGGAAAAGGAATTTTAAATTTTGATAATTAATTTCGAATTTTAATTTTAAATTGTTTTCTCCATTAAATTAGCGCATATTTTTATTTTGTTTGGCATTCTTCTGTTTGTTATTACCCTTGTGCGTTCTGATTGGACAAGTCCGGCACTTGGAATTCGGGCATCGATGCCAAAATCAGTGCGGTGATTGAAAGGACGACGAAACTTTTTGAAGGAAAATGGGCGAAAATTAATTAAATTAATTTAAAATTAGCAATTTATAAATACGAAGTTGAAGTGATTTCGAAGAATTTCCACCATTTTGAGCGGGAATGGCCTTAATTGTATTTCATTATTTTTGAGGTTTAATTTTCATTTTTTGACCTTCCAAAATCAGCCAAAGTCGGCGCCGAACATTGGCAAAACGAAGGCCAATGAAATGGTCTTTTTCCTAAAGAAAACATTCAAATAAAATAAAATTCATTTAAATATATATTATAATATTCTGTTAAAAAGCACAGTGTTATTTATTTATTTATTTAAACAATTCAAATAAAAGTTAGAAAATGATTAAATGCCGCCGAAGGGAAAAGCAAAGGGAAAAATGAAAATATAAAAACAAAAGTTTAAATTAAATTAATTTAAATGAATGGCACTATTTAAATTGGCAATGGAAAGAGTTTAATCGAAGGGTTAAAAGCCGCGAAAAATTGGGAAAATTTGGCCACAAAAAAGAGAAAAGAAAAACACTCAAAGGGTCGAGCTTGGAACGGCGCATGAAACGGGGCAAGTCGCGCTCAAAGTCCAACTCAAAAATGGAAAATGAAAAATTGACAAAAAAAAGTGACAGGGAATTTTTTTTATTATTTTAACGAAAATTATACAAAAAATTGGAATTTTTTACCCAAACCCTTCCCGCATTTACAAACTCAAGAAACCATGGTAAAAATTAGAAAAAGGGAGAATTAAAAAAGATGCTTTTTTCAAATATATATATTTAAAAAGAATTTCCAAATAATTTTTAAAATAAATAAATAATTTAATTAATTAATAAATAAATGAATAAATAATAATTAAATAAATAAATCACCGGTGTGTCAAAGCGATGCACTTTTTTGATGAGGCAATATTGGGCAAACGGAGAACAACAGTCGTCCATTTTGGCCTTTGAAACGGCCCAAAAACGAAGCTAAGAAAAAACAAATAAATTAAATAATTATTTAAATAAATAATTTACTTCCGCCATAAATTTTTCAAAGCATAAATCCTTCGGCACGTGCAATTTGCCAGAGGCTAAAAGAAATAAAATTGAAAAATAAATGAAAAAATAAATTGAAAATACCGTAAAAATCGTAGACAGGGTCAAAATATCTGAACATTCAAATGTTTTAAAATTTAATAAATACTTTTGAATTGTTTTTTGCCTCGGCACTCGCTCAAAAAAGTATTCGTCTTCCTCCTCAAAAAATGCGTCGGCCCACGCCCTTCGGTGGTGCTCATTCATTCGGACGAAACTTCAAATACAACCAATTAAATTCAATTTTTTCACTAATTGATTGTGCCATTTATAAATTGTGGTTAATTATTAGTGCTGCTCGAGATTCTCGGTCTCGAGTCTCGACTCGAGAAAAGTCTCATATTTTTTTTTGTCTCGATCTCGAGTCTCGGAAAATTTTGGGCCTCGAACAGCACAATTAATTAATTATTTTTTTCTCTCTGAAAATGCCACCGCACCGTCCCAGCAGTGTGTCCGCCCCGTGTTTCAGAATGCTCCGCGTCCGAATGCGATACGAACTGCCGCCAATGTTAAGCCGCAAAATTTTGTCCTGAATTTTGCATACGTTTTTTTCGAGAGTCAGGGAAAAAGACGGAAATAATGAAAAAATCAAAACGGAGGAGGGAAGGGACGAGATTCTCGAGTTCAGAGAGTTTGGCCGGGTTTTTCCGGGAGGGATTAGGGGAGGGATTAGGGGAGGGATTGGCAAAAACAATGGGCCAAATGAAATAAACGGAAAACGCAAGGAAAAAAGCGGGGAGGGCCCCGAGACTCTTGGCAAAATGCAATAATTCCCCGGAACGGATGTAATGAAATAAATGGGACCGGTAAAGAAATGTTTCCATGGCATGTTTTTGGGACAGAATGCCATCGGCGGAGAGTGAATCGCGAGCAAAAAAAAAAAGAAAATGGACGGACCGCCACTTTGAGACTGCTCTTCAGCGACGCTTTGTCCGGCGCGGAGGACGACGCCGCGCAAACGGAGGCGGCACCGCCAAGCGGACGCGCTGAAAAGAATTCCAATGCCAATGGAATTAAAAAAGGAATTGGCCCATTAAATTTGGCAAACCCATGAAACGGGTTCGGTTTGAATTTGACAATGGCATAATGCCAAAGTGCCATTTTCTGTCCGTTCCTTTGCCCACCGTCCGTCGCTTCGAATGCGTCCGGCGCCGCCGTCTCCGTTTTGGCATCGCCGGAAGCTTCGAGCAGAACGGTGACAGCGCCGGCACCATCGCCCGTCTCATCCGCGGCATTGGACGACCGGCGCATTGACTGTGAAAGATGGCAAAATTTGTACATAACAATCAGCAGCGGTTTGGTCTGAACGGATTTAGAAAATCCCGGGTTTTTTGCCGGAATTCGAAAGACTTTTGAGGCACCTCCGATTGTACCAAAGATTTGAAATTGTTTTTTAATGAATTAGCTTATAAAATGCATTTAAAAAATATATTTTAATTAATGTAATTTGTAGGAACATTTCGCCATCCTTTGGCATTTTTTTCCGTTTGATTTTGGCATTTAATTTTCCATTTTTGGCATTTCGTTTTTTCTGTGTATTTTGTATTTTCCTACATTTTCTCTGTCTCTCCGTGGCATTTCGTCTGCCGCCGCTGTGCGTATAATTTTGGGCGAATTGCGCGACGGGCACGGCACGGACATTCGGCCGACGAGCGGAGAATGGGCGGACGAAGCGGCAGAAGGGTGGCGGAGACGGCTGAAGCAAAATGGGAAAAAATTATACATAAATTGAAAATGAAAATAAAAAATTAAAAAAAAATAAATTGAAAATTGAAAAAAGAAATTAAAAATTAAATTCGAAAAAAACAAAATATTTCATAAAAATAACAGAGAAAATGATGAAAGGAGAATGGAATTTTGTGAGAGAATTCTTAATTGAAAATCCCTTTTCTTTCAAATTTAATTATTTCGAAGTTTATAAAATTTTATTTAAAATATATATTTTATTATTTAAATTATTTTTAATAAATTATGAATATTTTAATTAATGCGACAATAAGTGAGAAGAAATGATTAAATGAAAAAATATATTAAATTTAATAAAATAGCATTATCCTTTTTTAATTATTAATAAATTAATGCTATTTAATTTAATGCCAAAAATTATGGAAAAATTTGAAAAATCATTTTAAAATGCAATGTGAATGATGAATGGAATGAATTAACAAATGAATGAATGTGTCCGGTGGCATTAATTGAATTTTTAAGCAGCAAAATTATTATCCCCGGGCCACAAAATGTACAAATAAATGTTAATTAATCCCCCGGCGGCGAAAATTATAAAAAAAATGGAAGAAAAAATTGATGAAAAATCAGAGATAAAATGCCGACAAAAACAATTTACTTTTGCTAATGGGTCATTCATTCATTATTCATTAATCCCATAATTATTTTCTGACGTTTTAATCCTTCCGGGCAAAAATGGAAATTGAAAAAGAAAAGGAACAAAATCATAATAAACAAATGCAAAAAAATATGAAAAAGAGAGAAAAAATAAAATAAAAAATAATTATTTAAATTATTTAATTAAATGAAAATATATAAATAATAAATGGAGAAATGAAAATATGTAATAAAATAAGAATTTTATTTAAAATATATTAATAAAATTTAAAATGATAAATAAAGTGAATCAAATTAAATTAAAAATCAAATTATTTTTAAATTAAAATTTTTAAAATAAGAAAAAAAATTTAAATGAAATTTTAAGAAAAGGACAAAAGTTGTAAAGCCAAGAGGGGATAATGCTTAGAGCACTTTGTTGTTTTTGCCGGTGCTTAAAGGGCACAAATGTGCTTCTTCTCATTTTGTAACAGAATAATTAAATTTCGGGAACTGTTCCGATTCCGCGTCCCTCGGGCATGTCGATCCGGTTCCGGTCTTGATTCCGTTCGGCGCTCCGGCTCGCGCATTGCCGCCAAGGCTGACTCTGCCGCGCGCATGCACCTGACTTGGGCACCCACCGCCCTCCGAAATTCCCGAACTGACCATTTCGTTCCGCTCGTGCTTTCCCGGATCCTCAGTTCCGTCAGGATCCGCACCGGCAGTTTGGACTCGAGAAGCGGCCCAAATGAGGCGTCCTCCACATTTGCCCCGAGTTGCTCCAATTGGCACACTCCGCGCTCGAACTCGTCCACAACGGTGGTCAGGCTTTGGACATTGTCTCTGGCCGGCGGAAGGTGGAGAAGCTGGGCCCGAATTGCCCGCTGTAGATCATCCGTGTCTCCGAACCGTTCTCTCAGCAGTTGAATGACCGCGGGATAGTTCCCGTCCGAAGGAGGGTAGACCTCGACAGCCCTCCTGGCTGGGGATCCCTCTTTTAAGCAGGAGGGAGAGAGGGGGAGAAAGAGGAAAGAGATAAAAAGAGAGAGAGGAGGGGAGAGAGAGAAAAGGAGTGAAAATAATTTAATAAAAAATAAAATAAAATTCATTTTTTGGCCGGTGAAAGTGCAAACAAAGAAAAGGACAAAAGAAGAACAGAGGAGAAGCAGTCAGTCAGCAGTTGTCGTTGGGAAGGCATTTGAGTGGCGATCGGACCGACTGACTGATCAATTTGTCGACGCTTGTCAAAAGCAAAAGCATTTTTTGGCTTTGGGGAGGGGACGGGTCGGATTTCATTTCGTAGAATTTCAAAAGTTTTTTTCCCATAAATTAATTAATTATTTTCAAAAATTGCCCGGGCGCAACGCGCAAAGTGCCCGCGCGTTGGGGCGGCACGGCACGCGACGAGGTGCCGTCGTTGTCGTCGTCGCTTTCGCCGTCGTCGTCTGCCGTTTTGTACGGCACCGGCGCCGCCTTTTCGCCAAAATTGGCACCGCGAGGGGCGGAAGAATCTGAGAAAGGACAGAGGGGAAAGATGAAGCAATTTGCTTGATTAATTCTTCACTTTATGCCAAAATCAAAACCAAACGAAATTTGATTGAATATTCCATAAAAATGCTCGAAATAAAATTCAAAATTTATTCAATTTAATTGAATTTTGAATTTTTAAGTGAAATAATTTTCATATGCTCATACAAGCAAAAAATATTTAAAAGTATAAATTTAAAAATGAATCCAGCGGAAAACCAAATTGAAACTCGATAATTACGAGACTAATTAGTGACGGTATTTTGCTAATCCATGCGTTTGTCAGTGTTTTGAAATGTCTAATGAATGCAATTGTCCATTTTTCATTAATTTCCTCAATTTATTTTTTCCCACCCGCCGGTGGCGATGAACGCATATAATTGGCAAATTTTTCGGTTGACCTCACGCGCCGATGGGAGGACAAATTGGCGGAATGGAACAGAAGGGCTAAAAAAGGGAGAAAAAACAATTAAAAAAATAATAAATAAAAAAGATTTAATTAATTAATTATTTTAAAGTAAATAAAACGCGAACGAAAAAAGTGGAATAAGAAGCAAAAAACGAATGGGTTCCATGGAAACAATGTGCAAAGAACAAAAAAACGAGAAAATGGAGGTGCAATTTGAACGGAAATAAGGGAAATTAAATTATTTTTTACGAAATTAAATAATAAAGTTTTAATTTTGAATTTTGGAAACTTTCGCTTATAAATTAAATTGAATTAATTTCGTTGGAAAAAATGAACTTTTCACGAAATTTTGCGTGGCAGAAGTCGAACTTAAAAAGCAAAGCTCGAGAAATGAATGAGCAAGCAGCGATCAACGGCATTTCGGGGCCGAGGATGCCGGGGAGGAAGAGGCGCCAGAAAACACGGGAATTCGAAGCCCGTCAAGATTTAGTGCCCAAATTTGGCCGTTGGCACCGATCATTCCCGAGGGTTTAGTGCCCAAATTTGGCAGCCGAAGCCAGCCATGATTAAATTGAACGGCACTAATGAATTAATTGCCTAATGGTTCCCGTCCCAATTGTTCCTCATTTGCCATTTCCCTCCCCTCCTCCACCGTTTTGCTCAATCCGCGACAGAGGCGGCAAATTGACAAAGCTTTGGCCCTTCAGCAAGCGGCGTCCTTTATTGTCCGCCGCCGTCGACAGTTTGGCGGCGCTGGGCAACAGAAGTGCCAACGGCGGAAAGTTTTGCTTTTCGGCGGCGGAGGAGCGCCGGGGGCGCTGCCGGGCCAAGTCCAAATTGTAATTGGTGTTGCTATTATTGCTGCCATTGGTTTGATGCCTTTTTGTGCCAGCGGCGTCGGTGTCCTCACTTTTATTGTTTTTGCCGCCGGCTGTGCCGTCCTCCGCCGCCAATTTTTTGGGCATTAAAAAGTGCCGCCACGAAACGAAATTTGAGTGCGCCTTTTTTTATATGTATTTGCTTTATTTCTTAAGAGGATGGAAGGAAAGTGGAAGAAATGAAAAGACTAATCTTAATTTATTTTAAATAAATTTCGAATTTTTTATAATTTTTAGTTTTAAATTTTAGCTTATTTATTTTAAAATCGTAAAATTTTATTAGTTTTATTTGGTTTTGAAATTTCAATTAACAGTTGAATGCCAACTAATAATAATTTTTTTGGCAATTAGTAATTGAGTCCATCCCTTAAAAATAGAAATGATTGGTTTCGGGAAAGATTTGTGTGGGATGATCATTATCCATTCATCCACTTGTTGATCGGTCCTTTAGCCCATCCCTTCTGCCGGTCAATCGATCATAACATAAAATATTCATTGTTAAAAAAAGAAATAATTTTTTAAATTAAAAATTAATTTAAAAAGAAATAATTATTGATTTACTTAATTATTTTAAGTTTTTAATTAATTTATTTCGGTGGTGATTTCCGTTTTTTTACTACATTTTCGAAAGGACATTTTAATTTTTGTTCACATCCTCAACGTAAGCGGGTTTTCCGGACTTTTTCTTTATTGGCAAAAAATATATATTTTATCAATTTATTTCAATTTGGAGACATTGGCCTAAGGGCGACATTTTGGTTTTAAATAACAATAATAGCGTAATTAACCAGCCTAAAGCAATAGGGGAGATGCTTTTTGCATGTCAATTTCTGTGTGTGTGTGTTAGGTCAGAAGGGGCCAAAAAGGAGAATTTTTTTTATTTTAAAATAAATTTGCAAAAATTGTGCCTAAAAGTATACAACGCGTAATAGGGAGACTGAACTCTGACAATTATTGTAAATTAGAGAGAAAGAAGAGAAAGAGAACAAAGGCACAGAACAAATTACAGTATACACTCGCGTTAACATCAGCAGCAGCAACAGATAAAGGTGAATACTACTGTAATGGATACTGTCTAAGAAGGTTGTCGGTAGGAAAAATTTAAAATTTGAATGAAAAGGGATCGAGTCTCGGCACGATAAAAACAACCTGATCAAACACATTACAGTATCATTACAGTAGGAATAGAAAGAGAGAGAGAGAGAGGGGAGAGAATTAAGGAAAAGGAACAAACGAAAACCGTTTTACTAAAAAATAATAATAATAAAATAAATGGGCAAAAAGTGCGGAGAGAGAAAGAGAGAGCAAGCGAAACAAAAAATAAACAAATAAATTGGAATAAGGCAAATTCAAACATTTAAAAATATTTCCTAAAAATTGCATGTGCCGACAAAATGAAATACAAAAATAGAAGAAGGAATTTTGGTGTTGGTTGAAGGAACAAATTAAATTATTGGTAATTGCGAAGTCGCCGTTTTGATTCCATTCCCTCGGGGACACAAAATGTGGTCACTTTTGGCATAACACACATCACAACCAAAAGAAGCATCATCATCATCATCATCATCATCTCCATCAGCAGAGTATTGAAAATTGGGACAGAAGAGAGCATTTGGAAACCTGAAATTGTAAGCATTCAACAAAATCCATCAATGCCAATAAAGTAAAGTGGCAAAAGACTCAATTAAAAGTTTGAAGGTATTTCATTAGTCCCATTAACGGTGCGAGGAGTAGATAGAAAAAGAGAGACGGCGAGAGAGGGTGGGAAAATGAGAGGAGACAAGGGAATGGACAGTCAGAGAATGATGAGAGAGAATGGGAGTTGCCTTCCCCTGTTCCGTTAATGGACGGACACAGTACACTCAACTGATTCAAAATTTAGCAGTGGGTGGGTATACTGTAATTCCGATTGAATTTTCCAACAGATGGTGACCCCATTTAAAATTTGCCAATTCCCCCCCCCCCCACCGTTTGTCCGTGCCTATGCCATTCCGTCGTCCTCTCGTCGCTGCCGTTGCTCCCTCAGCGGGTAACTGCGCTCGAACACATGGGCCAGAGTTGCGTTTGCCAGCACGGTGGCCACAATTTGCTCCAGACTCAAGTGCCATTCGGTGTCATTTATGCTGAATGGGCGAGAAGGGGGAGGGGTAATTAAGGTAATTAATTTGGCAAGGCACCCTTCATTTAAAAATTGCTCGAGACAATAATCATTTTTTGAATACCACCGGTGCCGTAATTGTACGCGCCGAAAATCTCTTTTAGCCAATAGACCAATGGACAAAATTCATCCACCAATTAACTTACCACGAGCTCAGGTCGCCCGGCTTTGTGCCGGTGCCGCTCGTCGTCTGCTGCTGCTCCTCCCCAATTTCGTCTTCTTCCGTTGTTTTCGCTGCTGTCAAATCCAACAATGCCTTCGCTTCTTCACCCAATGCATCGACAATTTGTCGCTCGATTTCCTCTCTTCGAAAGTTGTTTTCCATTGTTAGAAGGCAAGGAGTACAATTACAATCCCCTCCCCCAAAAAATGCCAAAAATAGGGCTGCTTTATAATGCTTTTTTAAACATTTTTTGCTGTCCACCTCCGACTTCGGTGCGCCTCGCCCAACTGCAGCAGCAGAGTGCCCACGTAGGACAGCGCGTGAAACAGTTGCGCGTCCGCCTCCTCCGCAGGCACCGCCGTCTCACACACATCCGCCACAGTGCCGTGGCCGCCGGCATCGTCCTGCTGGTGTTTTACAAAAGATGATGATGACGCGCCATGGTTGGCCATCGAAGACGACGATGTCGTGGACGATGGCAAAATGCCGCCACCTCCACCACCGGGATGAACAACACTGTCAGCAGCGATGGCACTGATGCTGCCAGCCATGTCGTAGAATGTTTTCCAGAATTGGATGAATTGAACCTGCGATATTTTGTTGGGCAAATTACCAAGATCACCATCGGGACATCGCCCCCGGCCCCTGTCCCTACGGCACTTTTCCCGTTTGTTTTGTCCACAGCGTCACCCACCTGTGTAATCGGTTGCAGCGCTTGGCGTGCCCCGGGCATAATTGCGGCGCTTGACGAGCCGACACTGCTGCGACTACAAAGAAAATTTAGATAAATGAATTCATTTAAATGATCATCCTCTGCTGAACGTACCCGCCCTGCGGCGACTCGTCGAGCAATCGCTGACGGCGCGCAAGCCGTTCCGAAGCGGCAACATGCACATCCGTCGTCATTGTCGTTGCCGCAACACTGTCCTTGCTTCTGCCGAGGTCGGACGCGTTGCAATTGGCGTTCAAAAGGGAGAAATCTTAACAAATAAGCGTGTTACGGTGTCGATTGATAAAATGGGCATTTTTGCGGCATTTACCGCTGAATTCGCTGCGCGCTTCGGTGGTCGCATCGCTGGGCAACGACGAGCACGAGTTCAGGGAGTGCAACGCACTGACGGACGGACAACGGACGGGCGGTCGAAGGGAGGAGGAGGAGAGGGACGACGAGGAGGCGCAGCAGCCGGTGGCGGAGGAGCACTTGCCAATCTGACAAACCGAAGGGGGAGGGGCAATTAAATGCCGGGAATTTTCTCGAGTAGAGACTCTCGAACATTTAATAATTCAATTGTAAACACACCGTTGAATCGCTGACCGAATGTTTGAGCGGTGAATTGGCTGCCGTTGTTGCGAGAGATGACGAAAGGGAAGAAACGGTGGTGGACATTGGCGACGTAGGCGCTCCATCGGTGCCAATGCCGGAGGACGGCACGACGGAAGTTGCAGCCAAAGTGCCAGCGGTGGTGCCACGTTCCGGCGATGCGTCCGCGCTGCCCAACGCTTGTGCCGCTTCGACGCCCAACTCGGCGGCACCTGGCAGGAGGAAAGCTTTGGAAAATGCCATGCCAGATATGGGATTTGCCAAGATAAAATGACCGTATTTCCCCATATTTTTAAAGCATTTTAAATTGGCATGCCGAAATTTGGGGTTTAAAAAATTACTTTACAATTTCTTACCAAATGAGGGCGACTCCCTGATTAGCTCGTCCAAGTCGGACATGTTGAAGGCGGGCGGAATGTGGCATCTTTGCACCAAGAAAAAGAGGAAGTTATTGTGCCGTGCTTTTTTTTCAATGTTTTTCAACCGCCCCAATCATTTGCCATGTGCCACCTGTACAACAATGTGATTTTGTCGGCCGGGTCGCCCCTCAACAGAATGCCAAGGAAACAGCACAAGTCGCGAAACGTCAAAATGCCCGTCTCATTCGCATCCAAAAGCTTAAAGACTCAGTTTTTGGCAATAAAAAAATGAATTTTTTTTAACCCGAAAAGCGCGGACATAAAAAATTTCGTCGCCGGGTCGCCAGGGCAAAAAACGGCTCAAAATTTGGGCGAACAGGTCAAAGTCCAGCTGGTGGTGCTGCGACGACTGAAGACACGGGTCGACACGGGGAGGAGCACTAAAAGGGAAAAACATTTTTATTTTGTGGAAATAATTAAAATAATCCATTTTATTTTTTCGCACTTTTTTTATACCATTTTTTTGCCAATCTTTAGGCGAAAAAATAAAAGAAAATTATTGTTCAATTATACACCATTAGATTTAATAAAATAGTGTAAATATTGAAATTTTATTACCAAATATTTATTTATTTATTGGTTTTTTGGTACCCAATTCATTTTATATAAAATTGACATCAGAAATTTGTGCAATGACGGAAAAAATTCGTATATTTTTTAAGAATTTTTCGTGTTACTTTTAAGTTATATCACAAAACCCAGTCTCATAAACTGTGCCAAAAATCTCGTTTAGTCTTCTATTAAGCAATTAAATGTTTTAAATTTAATTTTCAGCTGTTTTTCGCACCGTTCGACGCCCGCGCGACCGCTGGCGCTGCTCGCCTTGCGCTCCGCCGCCGTCTTTTTGTCGTGCCGTTGCGTTCCGTCGCCGTTCCCCGTCGCGCTGCTGCCAGTGAGACGGACGCCTCTCCAGGTCAACAGCTGTTCCTGACGCACCACGCTGTACAGCCGGCACAGCTCGTCGGCCAGCAGACGGCACTCGCGGCCCACACTCTTCACGATGGACTTCATCTGTTCAGCGGAGATTTACAACAGAAAAATAGGAGGATTTTTTCTTGAAAATTTAGGGAATTTTTCTTATAAAATTCGTCTAAATTTCCCTCCAGCGGTGTCAATAGGCACCGCCATATGATGAAAATGAAAAAAAGTTGACCAAAAACCTTCGAAATTGGCACTCATCAAATTGTGCAATTGCCCACCTGACTGTCCTCCAAATTCTGCACCACTTTCAGCCGATGTTTCAGCCTCAGCTTCTCAATGGTTTCGTTGGTGAACGTGTCCGCAAAGTGTTTGTACGACTTGCCGATCAGATCGCCGATGAAAATCTGCAAAAAAAAAAAAATTGCAAATTGATCACTCGCAATTATGTGCCAAATTCCATCCATCCCAACAATTATGTACCAATTTGATCCATTCCCCTCACCTGCGTGGAATTTTTGACGGTAGAATCGGTGATTTTGTCGGTGAATTCGTTCAGTGCCACCAGCGCTTCGCCCTCGTCCCGTGCCCGGACAATTATTTCCGCATTTTCGCGCAACATTTCCAACGCCAATTGGAAGATCAGCTGAAAACAAAGGGGTAATTAATTAAAATCCAAGGAAAATTAATGTTTTTAATTGTTTTTTAAACCCTCCCTCCTTCCTACACACTTTGGCCCCCTCGTGGAAGAAAACGTCGATCACGCGAATTGCGGCCTCGAATTTAATTGTGCTAAATTTAATTTATTTGAATTTCTCAACTCCCAGAAATAGTACACCTGGTAAAGATGGTGAGGAACCAGGACAGTGCCACCATGTCGTCAAGCCCGAGTTGGGTGAGTTTGGAGTGCAATTGCGGCAACGTTTGGCCCACCAAATCGGAGAAAACGCCTTAGGAAGGGGGGGGGGAAAGCAAAATAAATTAGGAAATAATGCGATCAAAATGGGTGATCAGCGAAGAGATCAGTCACTTACCCTGGTCCACCAATGCTCCCACCACTTTTGTGTTGTAATAGTCGGGCAACAAACGTTCACAGACCTAAAATTTACGACAATCGAAGATTTAGGGAAATCCATTTTTCATTTTATTAAATGGGCGGAAAACATACGGCAACGAGCAGCCAAAAAGCCAACTCCTCCGGGGCGTACAGTAATAGAACGGACGTAATCTGTGAGCAGTGATGGGAGAATATACGGTAAAGCTAGTTTTTAGACAAATTTTCAGCCCCGAATAAAACCCCGGTCTCTATGAAATGCCCCCAAGCTTTGAAAAGGGGATTAGAATTGTTAGGGGATTGGGGGAAACGTTTTATCGAGATCGAGAACCGAGACCCGGGAAACTAGAGACTCTATCTCGTACATCCCAATCGATTTCCAAGGGATTCAAGACCAACTCTCGAACAGTGACAACCCCGGGCCAAAACGCACAATGTTCATCGCCTGACAGTAACCAATTGTTGGGTTTCGGACAGCGTACGCTGAAAAATAATTGTTAAAATTTTTTTTTTTTAATTAGGCATCGGCACCCGTGAGAATTCGGCGCAGGGCATCAATTCCGGCGGCACTTTGGAATGCCGGATGCTCAGGCAAAGAACTGAAATTAAAAATGACAGATTCACGGACCATTAAATAATTGGTAATTAGCAAAAATTGGGGCCTGTTCCCTAATTGTGCCAATCAAAAAATGTGCCACCGAATATGCAAAATAAAACAGACCGATGCAAATCGCGCTCAATTTCGTCCATCGTCAGCTCAGAGAATGCCGCGCTGTTGTGCCTGCTGCGCCGCAACAGTGCCGCGTATTCGCCCTCGTTGATGCGCATTTCGACGAGCGCGCCCGAACAGACGCCCCACACATGGGCCTTCAGCTCATATGGAATGCCTAAGGGCATCAAATTTGGGGGTAACATTTAAAAAATGGCAATTAGAAAAACGAGTGAAATAAAAGGGAGTATAGGTGTGTAGAATTGTTAGTCATTTCGGCAAAAATAAATAAATACACGCGCCCATTTAAGTGGTCTTAAAAATGTAATGAAAGAAGCCCTGAGAAGTAAAAATGGACCAAGTCATTGGAATTTGAATAAAATAAACATAAAAAACGGTTTTTGGCAATAAAAATTTAAACTAACAATAAGAAAAACTTAATTATTGGTACTCATGAATAATTTTTATATTTTTATTAAAAAGAGTGGCATGTTATTAAAAATGTTTATTAAAATTTGTTTTGCAAAAAAATCCCCATTCGAATTTGTAAATCAATTTTGGTCAGGGTTGGCAGTGATGGAAAAAGCTACTCTCATTTTGCTATTTGTTGTACAACAACAGCACCGTCCAGCAGCAGTCGGTGCAGTTCGATCGTGCGGAACATGCAATAGTTGTGGCCGTAGTCGTGGAACAGTTTCTCCCAGCGGCGAGCAGTGCGCGACTGCACCGGCCCAACTGCGTCGGCGTCCGCAGTGCCGGCGAGGGTTGTGCCGACCGTCGTGTTGGCCGTCGGCATCGGCGCCGGCACGGATCGGTGCGGGTAGTGCGCGTACAGCGGCTCGCGCACAATCTTGCGGTTCAGACGACGGACGGTGGCACTGGCGGACTGTCGGGCGAGTGCCAACTGATCAAGTGGGAGAGAGGGGGATGGCAATTGTTAATTAGGCGCTTAATTGGGAATTGCGTGTGAGGTGAGTGAATAGCCGCAGGGCAAAAAAAAAGGAAACCCAATTAATGATCAAACTAATTAAGTGGGAGGGGAGTGGCAATTAGGGGCTTAATTGACAAGACGAGGGAAAAACGGAAAACAAATCAAGAAACATATGGTATTAAAGGACATTCAAGCAGAGAGAGTGATTGGCATGAATTCAAATCGGTGGCATTTTAAAATAGAAACTTAAAAAAGGAATTTTTAAAGAAATGTCCACCTTTTTTTGCTTTTCAGCTTCAAGACAGTTTTGCCAGAACAGTTTGACCCTTTGCAACACTTTGAAATGGCCCGCAACTGTTGAGAAGATGAACTCGCGCTGAAATAATTAATTATAATTAAATTTTAAAATAATTAAATTAATTAAATATTTTGGCACCGGCATGCCATTCTCTCTCTTTTTCTCACATTTCCCTGCTCCTTGTTCAGCTGAATGCGAATGCCATTGGAAATGCCCTCCTCCACATTTTTGTACTCCTCCATTGTCACAATGTCGCGCAAAAGAATCTTTATTAAAAAATATATTTTAGGATTTCGAAAATTTGGCAGAAATTTCGAACGGACGGACCACCACGGAGACGAGCCGTTCCATGCGCGAGGCGAAGCACAAAAAATTGGCGGACAAATGCAATCGGCCGAGCACACAACGCTTGTCGTACGGAGTGTAACTGAAACAAAAAAGGACAATTATAACTCGTCCAATAAATTTTTTTAAATTTTAATTTATAAAACTTTGTTTAAAATTTCTAAATTTTTTTAAAAAATTGACAAAGCTAAAAAATCTTGAAAATATTTTTCTTAATTGTTTTTCTTTGTGGCTTTGGCACTTCTGCAAGACATTTCTCTACTGAATAAATATGTAAACATTACAGTGGCCAAGCATTTTAGCAGTTTCACAATTGGATTATTTATTAATAATTAATTACAAAAATCGAATCGATAATGAAAGAATTAAATTAAAAGGTTTACAGGCGACAAGTCACGTCGCCGTCCAATCGTTCGTCGTGCGGCAGCGAGAAACGGCACCTGAAGACAATCCATTGGCAAAACCATTTGAATAGAGAATGAAAACAAATGTTTAAAGATGAAATTTGACAATATTGTGGGTAATGTAAGCTTCCCACTTTAATTATGCTTTGTATATCCAATTATTAATTATTGCTCAATTTGTCTCGGTTTATCTCTCTCTCCATATTTTAATTGTCAATTAATTAATCAAGACATTTTAAAGAATTTTTTCAGATAAAAACCCGTGAGGTTCACCCCAACGGTCCCTCGTCCCTTCTTCCAATCATTAATTATTCTTCATTCATCAGTAATTATACACAAAGTGTGATCATTACTGGATCTAATATATTAATTTTGCAATGTGTGTGTGTGTGTCACAAATATTTTGAATTATTTATTGACACGAAATCTTTTTTAAAAAATAAAAAAATTATTGACAAAACTATTTCTTAAGACTTTCATCATCATCATCACAGAATGTTGAAATATTAAAGAAAAGAATGTTTTGCATTATTTTACCTGTTTATATTCATATAAATCTTTCGGACTCGCTAATTTTTCATTTTTTTAGCATTGATTAATTATTGTTTCATCAATCGTTACAAAATGTTGTTTTTCATTTTTTTAGCATTGATTAATTATTGTTTCATCAATCGTTACAAAATGTTGAAATAATAAAATAAAATAAAATAATGTTTTTGTATTGTTTTATGTACCTGTTTATTTCATACTAATCTATCACACCCGCTAATTTTTCACTTTTTAGCATTGATTAATTATTTTTTCATTAACCGTTACTTTTTGTACCTGTTTATTCATATTAATCTATCACACCCGCTAATTTTTCACTTTTTAGCATTGATTAATTATTTTTTCATCAATCGTTACAAAATGTTGAAATAATTAAATAAAATAAAATAATGTTTTTGTATTGTTTTATGTACCTGTTTATTTCATACTAATCTATCACACCCGCTAATTTTTCACTTTTTAGCATTGATTAATTATTTTTTCATCAATCGTTACAAAATGTTGAAATAATTAAATAAAATAATGTTTTTGTATTATACCTGTTTTTTTCATATTAGTCTTTTGCACTCGCTAATTTTTGTTCTTTTTAGCATTGTTTAATTATTTTATATTTTTTAATTTTTAATAAACTACGTTTTATATTTTTAAGATTATCAATTCTTATATTATTCCTGCAAAAATTATGGTACGCAAAAAACAAATTTTTTCGAAAGAACGGGTTGAAAGCTCCCGCGAAAAAAGCAGATATGACGGGTTCCAAGCTCCCGAAAAAAGCGGTAATAACGGGTTCCAAGCTCCCGATAAAAGCGGAACAGACATACAAACACAAACGATGAAAATTTTTGAAAAGAAAGACTATGATATTGGAATAGAAGAAACAATAGAAATCATAAATATAGACGACGATGAACTATCAGACTATTCAGATATACAATCTTCTAGCCAAATAAATAATACAACTCTTAGAAAAATGAAACAGCGAAAAAAAATGAATATTGATCAAAAAGAAAGCGAAAAGCAAAAAAATCGCGAAAGAATGGCTTTAAATCGTAAATTTTTTCTAGAAGAAAGTCAGGCTGAAAAGCAAAAAAACCGTGAAAGAATGGCTTTAAAACGAAAAATTTTTTTAGAAGAAAGTCAGGCGGAAAAGCAAAAAAATCGTGAAAGAATGGCTTCAAAACGTAAAAAAGGATTAAATGAAAAAATTGAATCTTATATTTGTGCAGATAGTTTAAGTGTTAGAAAACACAAACTTGGACCAATGAACAACGAATGTGTGCATTGTCATTCTTTAAATTTTTCAGAAGAAATAGTCGCAGGCAAAAAATCAGAATTTAAAAATTGCTGCCATTATGGAAAAGTATTGATTTCAGATTTTCCTGAAAAAAATTTTCCTGTTGGATTAAAAAATTTATTTATTCGAAATGATGTAAAATGTCGTATGTTTTTTGAAAATATTAGATATTTAAATAGCACTTTGTCAATGGCTTCAATTAATCCTTTAAGATATAAATTTAAACATAATCGAGGACCATATTGTTTCCGAATTTCTGGCCAAATTTTTCATAAAATGAATATAGCACTTCTTCCGGATGAAAAAGAGGAACCAACTAATGGACAATTATTTATTGTCGATACGGGGGACGCAGTAAATTTGATGAAACAATCAAACTCAAAAATAGATAATGACTTATTGAATTATTTATATAATTTAATTAAATCAGAAAATCCTTTGCTAAAGCTTTTGTAATGATGAAAGAAGAAGAAGACGCTGAAAAGGAAAGAGCTAAACAAGAAGGAAGAGAACCAATTGAAATGAAATTATTGTTTGGTCTAGCCCCGAATATGGACAAAAATCGATATAAATTGCCTAGGGCAAACGAAGTTGCTGTTGTTTTTGTACCTGGAGCAGATGGAGAAATACCTGAGTCAAAAATTGTTGTAAGAGAAAGAGGAAAAGAATTAAAGATTTTAGATAGTCTTGACAAAACATCCTTTTGGAAAAATTAAATTAATTAATTCACACTTAGAAAACCTTTGTTTATTTTTTGAATTTCAATTTTTTGCTGGAGCTAATTACTATCAAATTTTCAATTTTACAAGTTTCCAAAGCTTACAACTAGGCTTTTAGCTTTTTTTTTTGCAAAAGTAAAAAAACATATTTAAAAATATTTTGGCATAATATATAGCGAACAATTTAAATTCAAATTTTTTACAAAAAGTTAAAAGCTTTAAACCTAAAATTTTTATCTGGAGTTTATTTCAAACTGCTTTAATCAAAAATGATAAAATGACTAAATAACGGTTTAAAAAAATCACAAATTTTATATAAAGAATTGTCTCACTAATTTATTTTATCAAAACCTTTGACAGGATGCAATGACCATTGTTCGAAGATTTGGAAAACCAGACTTATTTGTTACAATGACATGTAACCCAAAATGGGAAGAAATTCAAGAAAATTTATATAAAGAACAAGATCCTAGCGACCGACCAGATATTATTGACCGTGTTTTTAATCTAAAAATTAAGGCACTTTTAAGAGATGTAACGAACCAAGTTTTTGGATTTTGTATTGCTTGGATGTATCCCGTTGAGTTTCAATTGAGAGGACTCCCACATATTCATTTACTTATTACATTGGCACAAAAAGACAAATTACACGATGGAGAAGATGTAGATAAAAGGGGAATTAGTGCAAAAATTCCTAATAAAAACCAAGACCCACAACTTTATGAATTAGTTAAAAAACATATGATTCATGGCCCATGTGGAATATTAAACCCAAATTCACCATGTATGGAAGAAATTACCGACAAAAATAATGTTAAAATTAAGCGATGTTCCAAAGGATACCCAAAATCATTTCAAGAAAAAACAATTGTTCGCCGAACAAAGCCATTTAAGCGGAAAATTGAGTACCTTTTGCTCTGGCATTTTTACGACCATTCTCTTTAAATTAATGCTAAATGCTGTACTTTTCAACATAAAATTCATAAAAACAGAGGCCCGAAAAAAATTTTCCTGTCATATCAATGTTGAGAAAGTCAACAGTTTATCTTCTGTTAAATATTTGCATAAATATATTCATAAAGGACCAGATAGAACTGGTGTTAAGTTAGTTGAAAAAATCGATTTTGATGAAGTGAAGCAATTTACCGACGCAAGGTTTGTAAGTCCAACAGATGCTGTTTGGAGAATTTTAGAAAATCCAATTTGTGATAGAAGCCATGCAATTAAAACATTGCCTGTTCATTTATCAGGCGAACAAATTTATTATTTTGAGGAAAATATGGAAGAAGAAGAGCTTAGAGACAAAATAAACAGAAATACGGAACTAATGGCATATTTTGAATTAAACAAAAATGATGAATTGGCCAAAAATAAATATTATCACGAAATTCCAGAGTTTTTTGTATTTGGAAAAGGTAAATGGAAAAGGCGTGTCGGAATTGAAAACAATATAACAGAAAATTTCCAAACAAAAACAATAGGTAGGTGGTAAAAGTTTTACCTTCTGAAACTGAGAGATATTATTTGAGATTATTGTTATTGCATGTAAAGGGCGCGACAAGTTTTGAAAACTTAAAAACAAGAAACAATATTTGTTATCCTACTTATGCAGAGGCATGTTTGGCCTTTGGATTGATAAGAGATGATGAGGAATGGAAAAAAGCAATAGAAGAAGCAAATTTTACATGATGCCTTCAAAATTGAGAATGTTTTATGCATTGATTTTGGCACATTGCGGACCATCAAAGCCCAGAGAGTTATGGGAATTATTTAGTGAACCATTATCAGAAGATTTTTCAAAAAATTATAACAAAGAGACAGCTAAAAAATTAGCATATAGAGAAATTGTAAGAAACTTAAAAGAAACAGGTAAATCTATTTCTGAATTTCCAACTATGCCACAAATTAGTGAAGAAATAAATGATGAGGAATTTGACCAAGAAAAAGAAATGAATAAAGGGAAAAAATTATATTTGCTAATGAATGATGAACAAAAAAATATTATCGATGAAATAATCAAAAAAATCGATAATCCGGATAATTCAGGCGGTTTTTATTTTATAGATGGGCCTGGCGGAGTTGGAAAAACTTTTATTAATAAAACTTTATGTCACTTAATAAAAGGAAAGGGCAAAAAATATTCAACAATGGCTTTTACTGGTATAGCAGCGAATTTGTTACCTAACGGTCGAACTCTACATAACAGATTTGGTTTAAATCTTGATTTAACTAACTCAAATATCGGCCCAAAATCAATTGGATGGAAAGAGTTGAAAGAAACCGATTTATTTATTATAGATGAAGCACCGATGATAGACAAAAAAGCTTTAGAAACAATTGATAAAAAATTAAAAGAAATAATGCAAAATGATCTTTTGTTTGGAGGAAAAGTGATGGTTTGGACCGGAGATTTTCGACAAACACTGCCTATTAAAAACTATGCAACCAAAGCACAAATTATCGATTCAATCATTAAAAGAAGTGAATTTTGGAATTACGTAAAAAAATTAGAATTACATAGGAATATGAGAGCCCTTCCAACGGAACAAGAATTCGCAAAAAATCTTATAGATATCGGTGATGGCAAGCTAAACAATGAAAAAAATGAAATTATTGTACCATCAGAATGTGTTAGTAACGGAAACTTAGTTGAAGAAATTTTTGGACAGATAGTCTCATCAAAAAATTGGGGTGAATTATCAAAAGTTGCAATACTTGCACCAAAAAATATTGATGTTAACGAAATGAATAAAAATGTACTCGATATGCTTCCAGGTGAAGAAAAAGTTTATACCAGTATTGATCATGCCGAAAATGAGCAAAAACAACGATTAGACGAATATTTAGATGAGTATCTCCATTCATTAAATCCACAGGGACTTCCCCAGCATGAATTACGATTAAAAGAAAATTCTGTTATTATGTTGCTTAGAAATTTGAATATATGTCGGGGTTTGTGTAATGGTACAAGACTAAGTGTTATGTCTTTGAAAGACCATGTATTAGTCTGTAAAATTATAGAAGAATTTTGTGAAGAATGTGAAAATTCTCATCAAAATAAAATAGTTTTTATTCCTCGAATCACCCTTTCTTGCGAAAATGAATATCCTTTTAGTTTAATTAGACATCAGTTCCCTGTTAAACTGGCTTTTGCAATGTCAATAAATAAAGCACAAGGTCAGACTTTAGAAAAATGTGGACTTGATTTAAGAAAAGATGTTTTTAGTCATGGTCAATTATACGTAGCTCTATCAAGAGTTAGAACATGGAAAAGCTTAAAAATTAAATTAATGGACCAAGAAAATATCCGAAAAGTAAAAAACATAGTTTATAAAGAAGTTTTTGATTGAATTGATTTTATTAAATATTATTTGTTATTAGTTTATTCATTTTATATATACATAAATGTAGGAAAAATCAAAAAAATTTTCGTAAAAAAGGAGCATTACGGTAAGTTAATCGCTATATTAATGAGGAGGGTATAGCGTGTGATAGGGCGGGATATAAGTTGTCCCTTTAACTATCACTTAACTCCTCTGCTCCTTTGGTACCCATGCTTTGGTGCGTTCACGTCGCGGGTACCGTGAGTAGGTGTATTACCGAAACTAAACCAAAGCCAAAAGAAATTTTTTTACTTTTACTAGCGGAGGTGCGCGAGCGAAGCGAGCGCACCTGCGCTAGTACATGTGTATGTTTATGTGACCTTGTATTGACGTGTACGTAGTTTAAATAAAATTTCCCCTCATTTCGCCAAAGAAAAACATTTTCCTTGAATTTTTTATTGTTATTTTAAAGTTTGCCATTGTGGGAATTTTTCAATATTTTATTTTTTTTCAAACTAATTTCTCTTTGTGACAACATCCTGATGCTGTTATTCACATTAATTATTATTTCAAATGGCATTTAATTTCTCGTCTACCTTTACAAATGCTCATGCACAACATTTAAAGGCGCGTAAAATGACGGAGAAAATTGAGGGGATGGGGGAAAATAAAACACAGGCGGACAGATCGATTGGACCGATAAAATAAAAAAATCGCAAGGCTACAAATGCATAAGTATTGACGGAGGACGGTATGGCATATGGAGGCGATGGGTTAAACAAAAAATCACATTTTTATTTATTTTAATAAATTTCACAATTCCAATGATTATTCACAGATAACCCCCATTGATTTATCTCTCCTTTTATTTTTTTTTATTAATTTTTCCTCATTGGTCGTCTCCAGCAGTTCTGCTGTTGTACCACCACCACCACCACCACCAAAGATGGAAGTGGGGCAGCAGCACCAAAGGCGGTAAAATGGGCAAAAAACAAAGGGAGACAAAAAAGAGAAAGGGAAAGGGAAAGGGGGCGGGAGAGAGCGGCGCCTTTTGGGACCCATCGAACGATCGTAAAAACAAAACACAATTAATCTATCTTATCAACAACACTTTTTATCAATTGAATTTGAAGAATAATATTTTATCCGTTTCCTTTTCCGTTCGAAATTCCAAATTTTAATTGCCCTTTTCCCTTTCCAATTTTTCTTTTCCTCGTCTCGTTTATTTTAATTTATTAAATTATTCCGAATTTCATCATTTCCATTGCGAATTCTCTCACCTTCACACAGAATGCTGTTACAATTGCCCGCTTTAATGCCAACATTTCGTCCGTCAATGGACAGAAGGCCAGAGAAAAGGTGGGGTAAAAGAATTGTGCAAAAATATCAAGTAAATATAGTGGATGAGAGAATGGAAATGATTTGTTCAGGGATTTCTACGAAAAAATGGCGCGCAGAATAAGACGGGTCGGACTGATTCGGCATCACCAGGTGTGGACACTGTCCCACGGGATCAAGCTGTACAAGGACTCGTTCAAGGGGGAGGACTTTGTGCTGTGGATAATGCGCTCGCAGAATTTGAGTGAGGCAAATCATCAGTGAAATATAATAAATATATATTAATTTTGGGTTAAGCGCCAAATGAAAATGGGTTTTTGTTTTCACAATCAGATGGAATATAATACATATAAGCAAGTCATTCATTCATTCACTCGTCTTTGATGATCAGACAAGTCATATTAAAAAACGGAAAACTTTCATTTTAGCTTACACACATCCCTTATGTGTTTATTATACAAAACATGTGAATTATTTAACACCTTCCGTCCGCCCAATCACTTCCCCCCACCATTCGCCCACTAACATTTTCATTTGTGTATGTATATAAATGATGAGCATGATGATGACTCATATTGCTTTTTGTACGTTGGAATCGCTCTCTTCTCTCTCTCTCTCTCCCTCCTTTCACGAAGAAAAAGCCGCGTTAAATGAGGGGGGGGGGGGGGTGTGGAGGGAATGGTTGATCGGTGAAGAATCCCACCCCGTCCCAATGGCTTCCAGTGGGAAAACAAACACACAGAGGAAGCGGAAGATGATGCTTTATTGTTGTTGTATTGTGGTGTCATTTTTCAACATTTAAATTCACATGTATATTTCCCCCATTTACTGTCACAGTAAATGGCGAAACATTATAGGATAGAGACGGATTTGTATTAATTGGTGGTCCAATTAGCTGTTAAATTTTCTCCTAGGCCGCCCTGAAGCGTTGGAGACGGGCCAGTGTTTGATGGAGCATCGACTGATCGAGCAAACTGGGTGGACCGACGGAGGCGGACGACAGGCGGACGGCGGCGCACTCTCGCCAATGTCACCGCCAATCAATGGCAACAACAACAGTCCGGCAAACTCAATCTCGCGATCATTCAGCTCAGATCGGTAAGAAAAGCCAAACATGTGACACTGTTGGATTTTTCAAGAGATGTTTCTGTCTCTGATCAGCAGAAGCGATCAGCTGATATGAAATTGTTATTAACAACTGATTTGGTTGTCTCATTTGACAGTAATGATGAAGGAGAAAATGTGATCAGTGATCAAACTTACAAAAGTGATCAGTAAGTTATTGGTGAATTCTGGTCAGACAAGTGCCGAGTGATCCGAAATTATAAAAGGACAAGACAGGATTAGCTCAATGGTTAAGGAAACTGATTAGTGGCCTGATCATGATCAGCAATTAGACTGAATGACTGACAATTGTTTGTCCAGATTCTACCGGCTTGTGGATGACGAAGACCAAAGGGCCCCGCTGAACGCATTGAACAGCAGCAGCAACAGCGAGGAAGAAAGCAGTGCCTCCAACCAGCAACAACAACAACAACACACCGGCGGCAATTTCAGTTTGGCCAACAGCAGACAAACGTCGATCACGATGCCCGTTGAGGGCAACGGCACAACCGCCGCCAAATTGACGGTGGGCGTGCGCGACTTCAACACGCGACTTTGCGCAGTGTTGGAGCGCCTTTATGCACTGGCATTGTCCGAGGACAGACGAGTAAGCAATTGAAAAGCCTATTAAACCATAATTGTCGCGGTTTCATCGCGCCCATTTGGACTTGCTGGACGACTGCGACACGTTCAACTGCGACTACCGCGAGCTGTCGCTGGAGGCTAACTTTGTGGACATTGGCGCCGCAACGGCACAGGAAAGGCTGGCGCTGTTCATCAACCTGCACAACATGATGCTGGTGCACATCACGCACAAATTTGGCCTGCCGGGCACAATTTGGCAACGCCGAAAGGTGCAATGGGACGGGCACATAAATGCCCCATTATCCATTTGGAAATATGCCAAAATAACACACTCACACACACAAATGGATTTACAGTACCTGTACAGTACATACTACAAAATTGGCGGCCATCTATACTCGTTGCAGTCCATTTTCAATGGCATTTTACGCGGAAATCGGAAAGGCATTGGCATGCTGTGGAAGCCGTTCGGCGACCTTGATCCCAGAAAAGAGGTGATGCATTTTAGTACAATTTAATATTTTGAAGAATGCCACAAATGTTGTAAGTTCGTCATCGAAGGCGGCGAGCCGCTCGTTCATTTCGGCCTGAACAATTACACCCGGTCGACCGTGCCGATCCGAGTGTATTCAACCGAGGTAAGTAATACTGTTACAGTAAACCGGGGACTAATCTCCAACAAACCAACTATTACAATTTCCCCAACAGAATGTGTACGAAGAACTGAAAGCAAACGCGCGGGAATGCCTCTCGTCCAAGGAGTTTCTTCAAATTGACCCCAAAACGGGCAACATTCGGCTGGCCAAACTGTTCAAGCAGTACTCGGAAGACTTTGGACCGTATACGGAAGACGTGAGTTTCTTCTCAAAGCAAATAATTCATTAAATCCCTTTATCCGTGGTTTCTGATTTAAAACAACCCTCAAAATGGGGATTAAAATTCGGTATGCTTATGTTAGCTTGAACATGATCATGGAATTTGTGATTGATTGAATGGGTAAATGTTTGGGGCAATGATCAATGTGATCGGAATATTACATGACAAATGACCAGGATGATCATTACGGAATGCTTTTCAGGTGCTTTGTTGGATTGTGCGTCTGCTGTTGGACACGTCCGAGGATCGGATGCATTTGGCCAAACTTTTAACCAATTCGTCCGCCTCGTTGGCCAACCTTAGCCAAACAGTGTCCTATCTGCCGATGGACATGGACCTGAACATGAGCTACGGGGTGGCGCCCCCGTCCTCCCCATCGTTGAGGACATCGACAGAAAATGGGGACGAAGGAAACGGTAGGGTTGTGACGGGGTTTGTTGAGGAAGGGTGCCATTCAAATGGCAAACAATTCAATTGCATTCAGACAATGGCCGTGGACTGGACGGAGTCGTCGGCGGAGACATCGACATCGACGGCACCAAAGCCATGGCGAAAGAACAGCGGGGGGAGGAGGAAAAGGAGGAGTACAAAAATGTCAGCAACAACAATGACAATGAGGACGGAAGAAATGGGAGGCGGCGGCGGGAAGAAATTGCGGACCGGGCAAACAACAAAGACAAAGACAATGGCACGAATGAAATGCCGGGAAAATTGATGCTAATGCCAACGGATGCAATCGAAGCAGAAATGCCAAATGGACAACTGACAATGAACACATAGCACCAGCAGAAGACAGAAGAAAAGAGTGAAAACAATGAACATGACCAAAAAAAGTGCGGGTTTCACACAAACGACAGAAAAAAAACATAGAAAAACCGATGAAAATGGAGGAAAAGGTTTTTATTTGTATTATTTGACCGGGGCGTAACCAAAAGCATCGAGAAAATTGTAGAAAATCCGACCCAAAAAATTTGGGCCTGAATCTCCAAGTTACGCCCCTGGTGATCAGTAGCAAAACAGCAGCAGAGAACACACCGCAAACACATCACACATAAACTTTCAACATTTCCGATAATTTTGTAAAGATAAAATGGATGGAAATTCGAATTCAGACAATTGCCGAACATTGCGGTCCAAGGTGTCCACCTTCACCAATTCACAATGTTCCATAATTATTAAATTTTTTTTGAAAAATGGAAATGCCGAACTCCTCCGTCCCTCCCACCTGTACGCCTCGGTCCGTTGCCGCGCCTCCAAGTCGCGCTTCACAAATGACATGCTCCGCTTGGCCCTCTTTTGCGGGTCCTCCAGCAGAAATTTGGTGCGCAACGCCGCGTCCTCGCTGAAGCCCTTCTCCTCTATAAGCTGCTTCATCGCAAAGTTGGCCAACTGAGTGCAGTGTTTGAAGCTGAAAACAACGGAAATAATTTCAAAAAAAAACATAAATTTTATTTTTCGGGGGAAGACAGCCCACCCACTCCTTTGGGTATAATGCAAATAATACCTTTCATAGTTTCCAAAATTGAATGAATTTCATATCATCTACAAACAAAAGTTTCTCTATTAGCCCAAAAAATTTCCAAAATTTCACTAAAAAGCTAAAATATTCGTATACATTTTAACCCACACTTACGCATCGGAAAAGTTCATAAACATGGAGAAAATGTGCGTTTGGCCGTCCCGTGTTGAAACAGTCAGCCCATTGGACAGAAACAACGAGCTGTTGTGCTCCATTTTCTGTGATGAGAATTGGTAATTATGAAATTTTTTGTAAACTTTAACCAAATTAATTTAAATATTTTTAAAATGTTTTTAATTGGCAATATTCAATTTATTGAATTCTCCGGAGAAGAAAATGATTCATCTGTCATCGAGAAACGGAATTTGAATTCATAAAGTTGAAGCAGTACAACAATTAAATGATCACCGACTCGGCTTTTCCGCAATTGTTAGCATTTTTTAATTTGAATTTTACCAAAATGTCCGTCCATCGAATTTTGATGCGCGTTTGACTACCGACAATGAATGCGTAGAAGCACAGAAAGTTGACGGACAAGTACAGTTTGCCCTGGAACGGCTTGTTGCCCCTCCAATAAGTGCAGGAATAATCTGAAAACATTGAAAATTCATGTGTAATTGGGGGAAATTTTTATTTACAATTGACGAGTTTTTCACAGGGCGGCAAGTCGAACAGTTTGAGAAACTTACGCAGAATTGCGGCATTTGACACATGTTCAAGCACTGGGGAAAACAGAATAATTTGTTAGTAATTAATAATTAACGTTTATTTAATCTTTTATGCTTTTTTATGATAAATGATACGCATTTTATGCATTTAATTATTCAACACAAATAAATGTGTCGGCTCAATTGAAGCAAAAGACGAAAAGAATTCATGGGACCAATATAAGCAAACATTGTATTTTAAAACAAACATTAACAATGCGTAATTTTTAAAAAATCCGAAAATTTTAAACTAGTACCAAAAAGCCTAAGATTCCACTTACAATTAACTAAATTCATTGGCGAAGTTATTTTTTCAAAAAAAAAAATATGTGCGTGATCAATAACATTATGGAATTTTGAATTTAATTTGTAAAATTTCACCGGCAGCCGACTCGGCGCCATCGTCCTCCTCCCCACCGTCGGCCACCAAATGTTCACGGCGTTCCATTTCATCGCGCAGCGCCAAAAACCCGTCAATTTTTGTCAGCACAAATTTCTCCAATTCGTTCTCATCGGTGCCCAATGACTAAGAAAAGGAAAATTTAAAAAGGAATTGTTTTTGTTATTTTTTCTATTATTTTGAAAATACCTCCAAAATTGGCAACAGCGAAGTCTCTAAACATTGCCAATTGTCCAACACATCGCGCCAATCGACGGCAATTGCAATCACTGGAAAATATTGGGAGAGATGAAAAACGGAAGAAAAATTTGGATGAATTTTTGTAAAATTTAAAAATCGCATTAATATGATTAACAAAATTCCCAGTTTGGCCCATCCCCAAATTTTGGAGTCATTAGCCTCGGATGACTGACCCCACGCAACTTGGCCCTCGTCCAATTCTCGCTGGTAAATGATGCGATAGGGTGGTGGACGAGTGTCAAAAATTGAGTCGATGGTGGACACAAACAAAGCCGACAGTCCTCCGCTGAGCACTGAAATTTGGAATTTAATTTATAATTTAGCAAAATTTAAAAAATTCATTTTCAACCCTTCGATGAGGAGGACACGTCACTGTGCTGTTTTTTCTGATGCGAAAACCGTTGCTGCTCATCTTCACGATGGCCTTTTCGACGTTGAAGCACAAAATACGGGTTGGCACGTTCAGAATGCCTAATAAAAGAAAAGTTTACGATTTTTGCAATTTGTTTTTTTTTACCAAAAACTGTGTCCAAATAACAACCGTTCAGGCTTAATCCAAACCATTGACCAAACAGTGACAGCTGCCTACAGAGGAATTGTTGAGAGAATTAAAGAAAGGCAGGATTAAACATGTACAATGGCTTAACATGGAAGGAATTAGCAGAGGAACACCGAAAAAACGAAATTTTGCCTTTTGGTAATTCAAAATGCCAAAAATATTATTTTGGCATAATGTTTATTTAATATTTGGCATAATGTTTTAAATTTTTTAAATTTCGTCATGTGACTTTAACTTTGGCTTTCTTTTAAAGTCGTGAAACCCCCGCCGAATTCCTACGTCACAGCGGTTCAAATATGTAAACTCATATATTTCTCTTGTTTCTTACGATTCTTAATAAATTTCAAAAATTTTGGGTTGTAACACATGCTGTCTATTTTCTTGCAGAATATGGCACGAACCAAGCAAACAGCCCGCAAAACCCAATCCCAAAAAGGCTTTTCGTCGAGCAGTGGCAGCCAACACATGCAGAGTCAACTGCACAACTTGAGAAAACAGTTGGCTACGAAGCGTCCCAATCCAAAACGAGGGATCGGATACAAAGAATTGCCTCCTGTCAAAATAGCCCAAAAACGTCATCATAAGAAAGGTAATTTGGCTCTACTGCATTTTACGCGTCCAATCGACTTTTACGCGTCCAATCACAGTTTTCGCGTCCAATCAAAAGTTTATGTGTCCAATCAATTATTAGAAATTATTTAAAATATTGGCATTAAATGCTTTGTGTGCTTTTTCTATAAAATTTAATTGAAAAAATGGAATATAGATGGTTTTGAGATGGTGTTTATTCATCAAACTAATGTTTTTCCATTTTCAGGAGCATTGGCACTTAAAGAGATCCGCAAGTACCAGAAGAGTGTGAATCTGCTCATCCCGCGCCGTCCTTTCATGCGTTTGGTCCGCGAAGTCACCCAGGACATGTCGCAGTCGACCGACCTGCGCTGGCAGGGCTTGGCACTGCTGGCGATTCAGGTTTTGACTAATCCGAGCTCATTGTCAGTTACCCAAACCGGTCAATCATATGTTTTGTTAGTACCGAAAATTTTTTTGAAACTTCAGAAAATTCTAAAAATATATTTCTAGGGGTATTCGAGGCTTTGGTACGAATCCGGCCTCCTTTTTGGCCAATCCAAACCCGAATTCGAACAAAAACTCAAATTTTCTTTTTTTTAATTTCATATTTTGGTTGAAACTTTTTAAATACATGGAAACGAAGTGAAGGTCATCATTGCTTCAATAAAAGGGCATTTAAAGAATTTTTAGACTAAAAATGGAAAAGGTTGAGTTTTTTACTTTTTATTCGAATCGAAAGGATGCCATATTCGTGATCAGCGGTTTTTGAAAACAAAAAATGAATTCGGGTTCGGTATTACCCCAAGAATCGGATTGAGCATTTGTATCTTTGGAAGGTTTCAGGAGGCCGCCGAACTGTACTTGGTCTCATTGTTCGACGACACCAATCTTTGCGCCATCCATGCCAGCCGAGTGACCATAATGCCGAAGGGTGGAAATTTGGACATGAACATTTGGCTCTAGTGCACTTTATGAGTCCAATCAATTGACAATCCCGGGTTTTTATACAATAACTTTGTTCATGTTTGAACAAACCCTATCTTTTTGGTATCATTCGAATGCACAAAGTCTGAATAATGTAATAATACGAGAAAACAAAAGAATTTTAACATTTCAAGAAAGTTACAAACCAAAATAATCAGTAATTACTTAATTAATCTTATCTTTTTTCGTAATTGCCTAAACGTTGAGATTTTATATATTTAAGCTTCGTTAGACTTTGTGCTTTCGAATGATGCTAAAAAGATAGGGTTTGTTCAAACATGAACAAAGTTATTGTGTAAAAACCAGTTATTGTCAATTGATTGGACTCATAAAAGTCGATTGGACTCATAAAGTGCACTAGAGCCGAACATTTTTGCAATTTCTTCAACAATTATTCTTCAGACATGCAACTCGTGCGCAAAATTCGTGGAGAGGTTGGTTTTACTTTGTAATGTTGCTCTTGGATCTTGAGTTTTATTTTTCAGACGTTTCTTAAGCCGTTGTCCTCGCAGTACTGATCGAAGAAAATGGTGGTGGTTGATTTCATAGTCGATGACAATTTGAATATGATATTTTTTCGCAAATCTCTTTTGTATTCTCGACCCATTCCATATTATCCTACTTTGTCCAAACCCCAAAATCTTTCTGATAAATCAGCTTTACTGCTCTCATCGCCATGCGGCAAAAACTAAGTTATGCAGGCATGCTTCGGGAAGTTTTCTGGGTCGCTGTGACTAATATGACATTCATTTTCACTGATAACGAGAAATAACATACAAAAATTATAAAAAAAAATAGTTTTTAACACATTTAGGAATTCGAAAATTGACGAGAATAAAACTAGCTTAAGAAGCATTCTTGGGCAATCGTGAAGATTGTTGGTCCCGCAAAAAAAAAGGAATAAAAATTCAAAAAACACTTAAATTCCTTCCATATCCAACTAATCCATAATACATATATGTACCTAACTCATCCACGACGCGGGTATATTAGTTCATTGAGCAGTGGCATTTTTATGCGGTTTTGGGCATAGCATTTTAACATTGTGCGCTCTTATTCGTGCCATTTTTCATGGATGGAAGTTGGGTATGGATGAGTTGGGTTTACCTCACCAAGAATGTTTAATTGGATGACTGACAAAAATTGACTTTTTTCCGAAAAACTGTACGAGTTGGCTGTGTATGTACGTATTTACTGCTCTACCAATTACTTTGTAAATTCAGAACCCAGCATTTTTTGCACAGAAAATACCAATTTTAATTTTCCGACGTGAGAATGTAAGACAGAGTTTTGATGGGTTTATCGTTCCGTGATCATTGAAATACATTTCATGATGATGAATAAAACGGAACACAATACAGGACGGTCTCAAGTTACATAATATATGGATCGATACGGATCAATCATCTCCTCCGTTCGTCGTTCTAGTTCTTTCCACCACGAAGGCGCAGGACGAGATGAAGCGTCGACTCCTTCTGGATGTTGTAGTCGGCCAAGGTGCGTCCGTCCTCGAGCTGTTTCCCTGAAAACAAGGGTTTATGATTAAAAGTTGCGGCACATCAAATTGTACCAGCGAAGATAAGGCGCTGCTGGTCCGGCGGGATGCCCTCCTTGTCCTGGATCTTCGCTTTCACGTTCTCGATGGTGTCGCTCGCCTCGACTTCGAGGGTGATGGTTTTCCCGGTGAGCGTCTTGACGAAGATCTGCATCCCTCCGCGAAGACGCAAGACGAGGTGAAGCGTCGACTCCTTCTGGATGTTGTAGTCGGCCAAGGTGCGTCCGTCCTCGAGCTGTTTCCCTGAAAATAAGGGTTATGTATAAAAGAAGTTAAAGCATATCAAGCGAATCTACCAGCGAAGATGAGGCGCTGCTGGTCCGGCGGAATGCCCTCCTTGTCCTGGATCTTCGCTTTCACGTTCTCGATGGTGTCGCTTGCCTCGACTTCAAGGGTGATGGTCTTCCCGGTGAGAGTTTTGACGAAGATTTGCATGATAGCCAAATTGAAAGGGTGTTGAATTCGATCGCTAAAAGATAATTCAAATGTTATATATATTATGGTTACTATGAAAATGATGACATTACAATTACATTGGGAAAGAAAAGTGATGGAACTGGAAAGACCCAGAAAATTAGAAATGAAATTTAGAGGAGAATAAGCGCTGAATAAATGTTAAGGCAGAGATGCAGCGATGTCTAGCACATGTGGAAAGGAGAGAAAGCAAAATGTGGGTTAATCGTTAATCGACGAATGGGAGGGGAGGAAAGGGAGGTGTTGGGAATGGGAAGAGAAGGAAGGAAAACTGTGAGTGGGAGAAGGAAAAGAGTTGTGATGAGTGTGGTGAGAATGTGCGTACATTAGCAACTCGGACATTTGAGCCGAAAACAATTAGGCGTAATTGTTTTGGGCGCAAATGTTCGAAACGCAAAAGATCGAGGGAGCAAATGTCACTTTGTGACTTGGTTAATTAAAACAATGATTTCCTTGGGAGAGAAAACAAAGTTTAAATGAATGGATGAGTTGGGTTGGAGCGTAGCAATTGCAAAGAGAATAGTCGAGAAGTTGGAGACAAAAAATGAGAAAATGAAGGTGTTGCTGAATTTTGGCATATTTAAACACAAATCAACTCGGTCTGTAAAAGACAATTTTTTGCAGCAGTCACTCTTCTCTAAATGTAGGCAAATGCAATGTAAAAGTGTATAAAAGCAGCGATTTTTGGCCGTCAATCCCCAGTAGAGTTGCGCGAAAACAGAAAAATAACTTTGAAAATGAAAAGAAAATATTTCATGAAAATGAAACAAAAATAGAAATTTTAAAACCGGAAACATTTCCAAGAAAAACTCGTAAAACTTTGATAGAAATTATGACCAAAATCCTGAAAAAATTGCCATCATAATGGCATTTTTTACAAAACGATCTACACCAAACGAAAAGAAAAAATTTTGTTGGACGAAAATGAAACATAAAAATGAATAACGGTAACCGTTTTCGTACGAAATGAAAACTAAAAGCAACATGTTTTTTTCCCAAAAAACTGTTTATATCTCAGCTTTGACACGTTTCCCGTCCATTTCCATTGCTGATAAAAATGCATTTCCCTCAGCGTCTCTTTCCCTCCGTTTCTTCAATTGTTCAACGCCGACCTCATTTTCCCAATTTTCACTGCAATTTCTCAGCCTCGTCTGCTTCATGCTCATCCGCCGGTGTGGAGCATTTTAATTTCTGTACATTTTTCCAATTTATTTCTCATTTTTTAAGTGCCATCCGATGGGCCGTCGTCCGCCGGTGGCGACGAATACGATGAACAGTTGTTGCATGAAGAAATTCCGCAACTCAATTACGGCAAAGTGCATGACATGGCGGACCGGACGCGCTCCAATTGCGCAGTGTACGGGGCAGGTGACCACCATTCGTCCCAAAAAATGGGCCCTTAACAGCCACCATGGCAATTTGAATTTGGCATCTTATTCCTCCGGTAAATATCTCACCAATACCAATCAAAACGATGGTATTTCCCCCCTCCCTCGTCCATTAATCGCCATAAAATGTCAAAAAATTGGTTTTGGCGCATATTGTTTGTTTTCTTTTATCACAAACTTCCAATAGCTTTATTGAACAATTTTAGCATGGTGTAAAGTGCTGTTGTACCCTTTGTTCCTTTAGGGTTGTCCTCCACCGGTGCGTTGGCAATTGCCTCGCTCGTCACCACTCCAACGGGGCCGGAAATTGTGCGTTTTGCAAACCCAACAAAAAATAGTATATTTTCACTATTGTTTTTCTGTTTAGGTTTATCGTCCAAAACGCATTCCGAAAATGAATGCCAAGGCCATCAAACAAGTGGCAGCTGGCTTTGGATTTTCACTGTTCGCTTCAAAAAACCGTAAAAAATCATTTTAATTTAATTCACAAAAAAGGGTGGTTTAAGAACTGTTCGGCTCCGGTCTGAACAATTTCTACCAACTTGGTGGACCGACACGGACAGGACCGATGTAAGTGACAAAAAAGCGAAAAAAATACTGAATTTTTATTGTAATTTCAGGGGCGAACCCATGCAAGACCAAGCCCTTATTTGGCACATTGAGACAAAGCGCATTTTGTTGCCGGAGGAATACAAAAGGATTCGGTGGATCAGTGCCGGACGAATGGTTGGAGAAAGGAAAGTCGTAAAAAACCAAAATGTTAAAATTTTAGCACTCCGTCGTTTTGGCATCGACCGACGATGAGAAAAAGTTTCGCATTTTTTGCATGGGCACAAACACTCATGGACAATGCGGCGGTAAGTGGTTGAGTAAATATTATTTTTGAATTCTTACAATTTGTCCATTTTGGCATTTTCTCTCTTTCTATCCCATTTAGTTAGCCCTGTCTCCGACGCGTTCGTAACGCATAACAAATACAATGTTTTACGCTCTGTCGCCATGCCCGTGGATGATGCGCAGATTTATAAAGTTCGAAATTCAATTTTTCCGTTAATTTTCAACCTCTTTCGCAGGTCCATGCCTGTTTGGACACCACTTTTGCGCTGGCCACGGATGGGCGTTTGTTCGCGTGGGGCCTCGGCACGGACGGACAATTGGGCAATGGAAATGCCCAAATGCAATGGGTGCCGTCGTTGGTGGGCGGCGATTTGGCCGGCGAACGCATTGTGCACATTGGGGGCAGCACAGACACTGTAAGCAAATTCTTTAGAAAATCAGGTTTATTATGCCAATTTTCATTAAAAATGCAAAAAGTTTCCCGTCTACCGCACATTTGGCACCGTTTTCCAAAAAAATCATTTTCGGCACAAAAACCCGAATTCAATTGACCCCCCCCCCCTATTTTTCAGCTGTTGGCCGTCTCCGAGAAGGGCGACCTGTTCGTTTGGGGCCAAAATGAGTACGGACAATTGGGCGTAATCAGCGAAGAGCCCCAAGTCAGTGCCAATTCAGCTTTGGATCTGTACATTTAAAATTTTTAAAAAGAATAATTGAATTTTTTTTTAATCGCTACATTTGACTCATTTCCATGCTTTTAGCCCCGTTTTAATCTTTTTTTTTGTTGCAGATTTTCTACCCAACGCATGTGCCGTTCAAACTTGGCAAAGTGACCGATGCGCAGGCCACCGGTTCATCGTGGTTAGTTAAAAAACATCGGGAATCCATTTTTTGTAATTTCATTTTTAATTTGGGAATACGTTTAGCATTGTGTGCAATTCTGACGGCGAAGTGTTCACATGGGGCAGCCAAGTGCTCGGCTTTGGGCCGGCAATTACTCGTCTGGAACGGCCCATGCGATTGGACCCGCCGCTGTTCGCCTCCGCTGCGCGCGACGGACACCGCGTCAGACGGGTGCGTTTAGTCAAACCAATCGCTGTTTTACAATAATTCCATGATTCGGAAATCGTATGGCACTCGCTATACAATATTAAAAAAAATTTTTTTTTTCTATTTATACAATTTTACAGGTATTTGCTGGCGGATGTGCCATGGGTGCCATGACTGAAGAAGGCCACATGGTGCGGGAATATTAAACAGATGAATTTCTATTTTTTAACTTTTTTCAACAGTTTTCCTGGGGCGCCAACCGACACGGACTGTTGGCATTGTGCCACAGAAAGCACCAGTACTTCCCTTACCAGGCATGGCACTTTTGAATTTCCATTTTTATATTTCTCACCTCATCGGCTTATTGTCAGATTTCCTTCGCCGAAGAAGTGCGTCAGGCGTCCTTTGGTCCCGAACATTCGCTGTTCGTCACCAATCGCTTTTGAGTGCCATGGCGTAGTAATTGATCACTTTCTCTCTGTTTATTTCATCCTTTTTTTGTTTTTGTTTTGTTGTACTTCCCTTTTGATTTATTTGGACGCATTTATTTTTCTTTGATAAAATTCTAATGATTCTTCCAATAAATTTTTTCTAATAATTTATTATTTTAACATTTATTTCTTATATTTGTCATTTTTACCCCAATTTTAAAAATTTTTCTCCATTTTCGTGCCAAGGCTTTTCTTTGCCATTTTATGGACAGTGCAGCGACAACCCCTCACCATCAGTCGTTTGGTGGCGGCACGGCGCCGACGAGGGCATCGACGGGCGGCGGCATTGGCACTGTTTCACTTGGCACCGTCACGTACATTTGCGGCGGTGGGTTTTGCCCGATTTGTTTGGTGGTATTCATTTGCTTCCCGCGCATTGCACAGATTGCCACAAGGAAAACGAAATCCGGCCCAAAGACCCGATCCGTTGCCGGGAGTGTGGTTACCGTATTCTGTACAAGAAGCGCAGCCGCAAAATGATGGTGTACGATGCTCGATAAAGAAATTCCCAAATTGGCCATTGTTATTTGGTTTGTGTCACTGAATATTGTTTAAGAAAGAAAAAAACCCAATTCGCCCTCTAATTTGAGCAATTTAGCGGTTTTAAGTAGGACCAGCGGGAGTTTTACGGGATTCCCGTTCCCGGAAAAGTTTGGACACCCGCTCCCATAAATTATTTTTTATAGAACGGAGGGAGGGAAGTGAATTTGGGTTCTTTTGGAAGCTCAGGGAAGGGGCTTAATTTGTGTGAAGACAATTTTTCAATTTATTCAACATTCATTTGGAAAAATTTCGAACCCCGGACCCGAATTCGAACAAAAGTCTAAAATAAATTCAAATTTTTTAATTTCAATTTTTTTTCTCAAACATTGTTTAAATATACGGAAGCAACTAAAATTCATTAGTGCTTCAACAAAAGACCATTAAACTATTTTAGATTAAAAATGGAAAAATTCGATGTTTCAACTTTTTGTTCGAGTTCGGGTCCGGGGTTCGAAATTGGCCCAAATGAATGTCAGATTCGTGATCAGCGACCCTGAAAACCCCATAAATATGTTACCAAGACATTTGAAAAACATAAATTGTTCTTCACATCTATAGTATTACCTGTTTCTCTATATTATTGACATATTTATTGGTAAGTTTTTAAAAAACGATCGTGAACAAAATCAGGCCGGATCAAATAATGCCTTTTGCCTCCAAACGGCGAGTCAGCTTCCACACTTCGTTGCCGACCTCTTTAATTTGCGTGTCCAAATGTTTGAATTCCGTGTTCATTCTTTTCTCAAGATAATCTATTGCCTTTCCGTTATAGTCCAACTTGACAGCAATTTTGGCCACTTCATACAACACCCAAGCAATTGCCACATAGATAATGCCGGCGAAAATGAGAATGATGTCTTTAAATGTTGGTTTATTTTTAAATGCATGAAAGAAAGTATTAAGTATGTTTAGGCCCGGAGGTGTCAATAGGCATCGCCGGGAAAATTTTTGTACCTCATTTTTAAATATATTTTCACAAAATGAAGTAATTTGTGAATCCCGGATAAAATCTTTCTAATTCTTATGGGCTATTTTGGTCGGGCCAGGCCGTTTTCGCGTGGGGCGGAGTTTTTGGACTATAACTTTTTTCTTTGCCAACTAAATCCAACATTGTTGGTATCATTCGAAAGCCCTTCAGATGCACTATTAGCCTGCAAAATTCCAAAAAATTTCGTTCAGTATAAAAAAAGTTCGAGCCAAAAAAAGTTGGAAAATTTGGTTTGTTGTACTCTTCTGACCATAACTTTTTTGAACCTTAACGAAATTTTTCCAAATTTTGTAGGTTAATAGAGAACACTTAGGGCTATCGAATGATACCAAGATTACTGGATGGTTCTAGTCGGTTTTATGCGTCCCATGACAGATTATGCGTCCCATGAATGACCATACCCAATTTCTTAGGCCATAACTTTTTTCTTACTTGGTCAATACCCATATTCTTGGTACCAAGCGAATGACAAAAGTCTCGAGATTTTATAAATGCAAGAAAAGAGCAAATACTGGCATTAAAAAAGAAATTACAATGAAAAAAACGAAATTCAACTTTTCCGAGCATAATTTTTTTGTCTATTGCATTTAGCTAAAAATAAAGTTATACAAAAGCTTCTATAGACCTTAAGCTTTGTTTAATACCAAGAATATAGGTTTGGCCAAGTAAGAAAACAGTTATGGCCTAAGAAACTGGGTATGGTCATTCATGGGACGCATAAAACCGACTAGAACCTATTGGATTTGGTTGACAAAGAAAAAAGTTATAATTCAAAAACTCGCCCCACGCGAAAACGACCCCGACCCATTTTGGTGAGGTAGGTCTTGGAGGGGGTACGAAGAAAACTGTTGCCACCCCATGGGACTTTGCATGGTTCGAGTTTCGGGTTAGCCGGAGGCACCGATTGGTGATAAGTAGAGCCCGAAATGGTAAATTGTGCGTGCGTTTTTCTCACCAATGTGTGTCGACCTATCAGCCGCTTCCAGTCTTGAGATTTTTGTTTCAAAAATGGCAAATTTCGATTTCATACAGTCAATTTTCCTCTAAATCAAACATAAGTATTGTAAAAATATTAGGCAAAGCAGCATCTCAACAACGATCAAACGCTGTTCGAACGGAACGGAAACAGAGCAGAAAAAACGCTAAATTAAAAAACGTTAGATTATTTGAGAAAGCGACTCTCTTCTGACTTGGAAGGGTTTGTATAATGTTATAGGAGAATAATGCTTTTGCAAGAATGAGTCACCTGCGTGTTTTCGGTGCGTGGGAAGACGACATAACGAGCGAACAAAGGAAAACGAGACGGGAAGTCAACAGGCAACTTTTTCGGACAAAGATACCGCAACAAATTCATTGTCTTTATTTAGGTTTAATTTGATATCTAAGAAATTTATTTAAAAAGATCGGTGGCTTTATAGTTTTGACGATGCTAATAATAATGTAAATGTGAGTGGCAGGTTTTATTAAATGGTTAGGGAATCCCAACCAATTCTTACTTATTGCCCAATTGCTTATGTACTTGAATGGATAAATGTTTTTTGCGTTTTAAGTATTTTGATGTTTGCCAAACAATGAATTCCAAAATTGTGAAAAGTCCGGTCCCGGCAGACGCCGCCCGGTAAAACGGACTTTTTTCGACCGGGCTTTGATGCTCTAAATTTGGCTGAGATGGAACTGACTCTCTTCGGCATGGACTGTAAAAAAGGAAATCGCCAAAAAAAATCATTGGCGTAACAAACAAAATGCCAAATGCATTCCAGCGTTCTCTGAAACGGGACGAATGGATGGAAACGAAAACGGTGCCGGACTGAGAGGGAAAGGATTATTTACCATTGAAAAAAATAACTAAAATTTCAAATGAGAATAAAGGTCTTTACTCGTATTTTAAAATGTGTGAATTTTGAGAAAACACGCCCATGAACAAAAACAATTTAAATAAGGCCTTTAGCCTCCAAACGGCAAATGAGTTTAGTCAAATCACGTCCGATTTCTTCAATTTCCTTCCCGTTATGGTCAATTGCCTTCTCCAGGCGATCAATTGCCTTCCCGTTTTGGTCGACCTTTGCACCAATTTTGGCCACGTCTTTTCCCATCACTCCAACTGTCTCCTCAAGGCGATCAATTGCCTTCCCGTTATGGTCGGCTTTTGCATTAACTGTCAGCACCGCGAAGATAAGCCAAAGTACTCCAAAGACGCAAGTTCCAAAGAACACGATGGTTAGCTCTTAAAAATTGTTCACTTTTAAATCAAAATCGGGATATGTTAAATGAACCGTATGGAAACGGCTATTTAAGCATATTATAATAAAAGAAAAATGAATTTCCGCAAATGAGAGACTAATCGACTTTTAGTTAGAATTAAAATTCGGTCCGAGTACTGTTTAGCCGAAATTGGCAATTTGGTGACGAGGTGCCAGAAATATAGTACCCCAGTCAATTTCGCGACTCGCTTTTTCTTACCAATTCGCCGCATCGTCGACTTGTTAGCCGAATCAAAAGTGGCAAATTTTTCTTCAACTTTTTTCTAAATCAAACATAAGTAATGTAAAAATATTAGGCAAAGCAGCACCTCAACAACGATCAAACGCTGTTCGAACGGAACGGAAACAGAGCAGAAAAAACGCTAAATTAAAAAACGTTAGATTATTTGAGAAAGCGACTCTCTTCTGACTTGGAAGGGTTTGTATAATGTTATAGGAGAATAATGCTTTTGCAAGAATGAGTCACCTGCGTGTTTTCGGTGCGTGGGAAGACGACATAACGAGCGAACAAAGGAAAACGAGACGGGAAGTCAACAGGCAACTTTTTCGGACAAAGATACCGCAACAAATTCATTGTCTTTATTTAGGTTTAATTTGATATCTAAGAAATTTATTTAAAAAGATCGGTGGCTTTATAGTTTTGACAATGCTAATAATAATGTAAATGTGAGTGGCAGGTTTTATTAAATGGTTAGGGAATCCCAACCAATTCTTACTTATTGCCCAATTGCTTATGTACTTGAATGGATAAATGTTTTTTTGCGTTTTAAGTATTTTGATGTTTGCCAAACAATGAATTCCAAAATTGTGAAAAGTCAACCGTCGCATTCAAAGGATGGGACTAATCGATTTGTACAATTCCAAGGAACCAGAAGGCACTGAATTCCAGCGCATTGTCAGAAAAATAGGTGCGCTTCAATTTTGTCCGCCAAATTACTTCGCGCGTTCGCTGCAACTCATTCGGCAACTCATTACCGATTCGCCACTGGAGATAGCAACTCGGGGAGCACTAGAAGAAATTCTCATCTACTATGTATGTCTAAACACAATACAGAAAATTTGTAAATTTTGAAGTTTTAGGATGACACATGGATTAAAAACCGTATTGGTCATGCATTTTTTTCCCTTTTTGACGTCGACCAACACCGTACAACAAATCATGCTGAATCATATCATGGTCGTCAGCGTCACTTTTACCAACCCGGCTTTTTGTTAGGGCGGTGGATTGCAAATTTTCAGGTTAACGTGAAAATCTTTCTGTAACTTAAATAAAAAACAGGAACTGAGCCACGCTGAAGAAGAAAGTGCAGTGGCGGTAGACGAGGGGCGCGAATTACCATCTCAGCCTCTGCAACTTACAATCGAATTGGACAATGCAATCGCCGGTGAAAAGGCGAACATCTTGGCATTTTTGAGGACTGACTACGATGACGAACAATTCACTACAACGATGTCAAATTATTATGGAAGAATCGGGCACTTGATCGGGTTCAACCCCGTTCAAAGAAATGAGCTTGACGAAATGATCATTGACGATGATGCAAGGAATTTGGCGGAACAAAGTCTGGACGAAAATGGTCTTCTCAATGCCGAATTGCCTTTTGACGGACTGGATGAAATTGAAAATTTTGAATTGCTCGAAGACAGGCAAGAAGAGAATGCTATTATTTCAACAGATGATGAAGTCGATATCATTAATTAAACGCAAATTTTGAATTTTATTATGTTCTTCATATTTCATTGCGGTTTTCAAAAAGCTTAATAAACTTTATTGATCGAAATTCAGTCAGTTTGAATTTACATGCTTAGGTTGTTTTATTTAGTACAAATTTACAAAAAAATCATGTTTTCTTTGGTTTTTCCATTTTCCAGTCAAAAAAACGAGTTGGGATAATAAAAACGAGTTGGGGTAATAAAAACGAGTTGGGTCAAAAACGAGTTGGGTAAAAAACGAGTTGGCAAAAAACGAGTTGGGTGTCGTCCCTCGCACCCTTCTCTTGGCATTTTCTTATGGCACAACATTTTTAGCATGGCCAAGCATTTCTTCTTAACATTTTCCTCGTATTTTCATGTTTATTGGCATTTTCTTACCGTCAGGCATTTCATCTTAGCATTTTCTTTCCTTTTTCTTGACATTTTCTTGGAAGGTACGACTCGGCCGCTTCGCGAACATGACGCACATTATTGTGTCACACTAAACTCACAGAACGAACACTAATGTTTTATCAAAACATGAACACACCACATTCGTGTCTAAAAACCACACACCACACTAATGTGGTTGACTGACATAAACCGCACACCTCACTATTGTCTAACACAAACGACACACCACATTAATGTGGTTTACTAACACAAAACCGCACACCACACTATAACTTACAAGTTTCCAATAAGTCACGAGTCCATTTTCTGCGTTAAACTGTATAACATCTGCATTTGGGAAGTTCGTAATCTCAAGGCATTCAACAAAACGTTAGGCCATCACACTTAGCTCATTATCTAAATTTTGCAAATACAATTACATATGGAAAAGCTAAATCACAGTCTCAACCACAAAAACGAATTTTAACTTTTTTTACATAATTCTGAGTACAAAAGGCAATTACTTTAACTTCTTCCGAAATTGCTAAGCATTATGATGAATGGCCGACCGGCAGTTAGTGTGGAATGAGATATTGCCGAACCGGCAGAGCAGAAAATAACCTTTAAACCTGTTGAAAATTTATTTTATAAGCACTTAAATTTTGGCTAAATCTGAAAAATTAGATTAAGCCTAAACATTAGCATAATTATTTCACGCAAAGAACACAAAAAAAACTGAGAAACAACAACCACTAAATCAAACTCAAACAATATACTGATAAAAACAAAAACGTTTTCTTCATTTACAAAAAACAAATTCATATAACAAATAACTTAATAACTATGAACATACATAAAAAGCAAATAAATTAGGTACATTTTTAAGAATGTTTATTGCAAAACAAATTGAACATTCAAAACAAAACATTTCCATTTTTCAAATGCTTTTTTAACGCAAAACAAAAACAAAACGCCACACAAACACAACGCCATGGAACATACATACACGGGATCGACTCATTTCCTTACCCGGAGCGGGTCAGTTCCGTCTTGGGCCAGTTCCATCTGGCCAGTTCCGTCTTATTACAAAAGGGCCGGTTCCGTCTCAAATATTTTTGGACACAATTTTTTTTAATTTCAGAATGTGAATAGAAGTTGAGAAATAATTAATAGGGCTAATATTTTTAAATGCTAAAAACTGCCAAGATAGTTAGGTTTTAGGGATACTTGTGCAGTTTATGCCCCATAAAAAATTTTTTTATATAAATTTTAAAACCAACAAAGCTTTGGGTGATTAAATTGTTCAATTCGTGATCAGTAAGGCTGGGAATTTTATGTTTCAATTATATAATATGGACCAGCAGAAAAAAATTAAAACAAAACGAAACAAAGTTAAGTTAAAACATGACGGCGCACTCTATGTTTTCGACCAATTGAGCGCTGGTTGGGTATTTCCAATTTGCTACTGTCTTTTAACATCGAAGTGTGCCGCAATTTATACGCGCATGTTACAGCTTCTTTTGGAACGATGGCCGAATTTCGCGCCGCAGACAATTTCGATGGACTTCGAGTTGGCAATGGTCGGTGCGGTCCGCACAGTGCTTCAGGCATGCAGTGTCCGCTACTGTTTTTTCATCTTGTCCGCAACATGAAGAGGCAGATCAGAATCCTTGGCCTCACACATGTCAATTGAATTTTTCAGATGATAAATTTTTTTTCTTAGTAGTTTAGGCTTACAACACTGATCCTGCTTTCGCCGAGAAGTCTAAGATGATGTCCGAAGGCGAATTTTATATATTTTTTTATTTTTCTAGGTTTTTGGACAACTACATGGGCCGAATGCGTTTCAATGTTCCAATGACGGCGCCTCTGTTCCACCCGCACGAATGGAATGTTCATCAGCGCACCTTAGATGGTGCTGATCGTACCAACAACTTCGCCGAGGCATTCCATCGCAAACTTCAGCGGCAATTTAGCTGCACTCATCCAACAATTTGGCGCTTCATTGACACGATCAGATGTGAGCAAAAGGCAATTGACGCGGATATTTCACGTTGTGTCATGGGAGAATCCGCTCCACAAAGAAAAAGAAGTATCGCGAAGCCGACGCACGGATTCTCCGACTCGTCCACCGTTATAACGACATCAATAACAATCACCTCCCCCAAAATGATCACAATTATGCAAATGTCAATGTGAATCCGAAAACGTTAACAATTTTCTCACTGGTGTTTCCCGAAACTATGAAATGCGACTTTAGTTTGTTCTGAAATTTGTTATTTTTTGTTATACTATTTATGTGTTTTTATAAATTAATTATTTTTTACGTTTGACGCACACCCGACCAAACTTATGACTAACTAATCGAACCAAAATTTTATCATTTTTTAATTTCCCATTCATAAAATTTTGTAGAAAATTCATAACTTTAACAATAACAAAATGGGACAAACTAGGATCGCATCTCATAGTTTCGGGAAATACCGGCGAGAAAATTGTTAATGTTTTCGGGATTCACATTGGGATTGGCATAATTGTGATTAGAGACCGGAAATTTCAAATTTGCGGATCCTGTTGCAGGATTGGAATTCAAAATTTTTTACAGGACAGGATCCGGCAGGATTAATCCTGCATTTAAAATCTGCAGGATCCTGCGCAGGATTGCGGATTTTAGGAAATTTCAAAAAATTCTGTATTAATAAAAAAGTCTTTCAAAGTATAAAAAAGTATTCAAATATATTTTTAAACCAAAAAATGATGAAGATGAAAAATTAATAACGTTTTTTTGCTTACACTCCAAGCAATCGACTGAATCTTCTTTAATGCGTTTAAAAAGACCGATTTGCCAAATTGGGTGGCTCATAATAATAGCTTAAATTAAAGTAAAATAATTTTTATTTAAATTTCTTTGCAAAAAAGCCATAATCCATTATGTATAGGGATGGGATTTTTAGGCACAAAAAATCGCGAAATAGGCACTTAAAAAGGCAGAAAAATCCTAATAGGCACGAAAATAGTAAAAAAAAATTTATTAACGCTTTTTCACATAAAAAATTCAATTGTATAAACTTTTTTTGAATAAGGATAAGTTTTTAAACGAAAAATTTTTATTAAGAAAAAAATTTTTGAAAAAAGAAAGTTTCTGAATATTTGGCATTCTATTTTTAAAAATTTTCAAAAAATCAATGCAGGATCCTGCATAAAAATCAAATTTGCGGGTCCTGTTGCAGAATTGGAATTCAAAATTTTTTACAAGACAGGATCCGGCAGGATTAATCCTGCAAATCCTGTATTTTCCAAAATATGCAGGATTGCGGACTGGGATCCTGCAAAATCCTGCGCAGGATCCTGTCCTGTTCCGGTCTCTAATTTTCACTATCTGATTATGTTGAACACATTTTTTCCGATTTCGTTTGGCACTTTTAAATAAAGATTTTAGTCATTTGAATAAAGTTTATCAATTTTAATTGGCCTTCGAAAAGGCAGGATCAGTGTACATTTTGAAATAACGCGCAAAAATTTACGCCAAATGCGCTATTTGAGTAATTTTATCTTTATTATATAGGATTACTCCGTCATAATTCAAGCTCTTGCCTTTTTATTTAACATGAAAATTTTTATTCACAAGTAAATGCGGAGATATAGGTACATGTTATTTATCGACTTTTAAAAGCATTTTACAATTCGCAAGCTTTTTATGGTCTCAAAATATTAAGCAAATAAAACATTTGCGCGCCAGCAGGACAATCAATGTATTTGTGTGAAAATTAATTAAACAAAATTTTAACTTGAATACAGTTTACAATATGTACCTAATTTCAATGCAATATTACCAGGGCGGCCAAGTGTGCTTATTTCTAAGATTTGTGCTTATTTTGAGGGGTCGGATCTTAGAAAGCTAAAATGTGCTTATTTCTAAGATTTGTGCTTATTTCAGCATTACGTGCTTATTCACAAAATGCCACCAAAACGTAAACTTGTCTACTTGGAGAGCTACGAAAAAGAATTCCGGCACATAAAAAAAAGTCGAAAAGGCGAAGAATTTGCCCTTTGTGTCGTCTGCAACGATGATATTAATCTCCTTTCCATTGGGAAAACCGCAATTTCTCTGCATCAAAAAACGGGAAAACATCAGAAAGCGGCAAAAGCAGCAAACCGATCAATTCCATTGCAGGAATTTTTGCCAAATACTTCGGCTCCATCAACTGAAGACCGTAAAATTCTGGCTGCCGAAGGTTAACAGGCTTATTTTTGATCAAAAATTTATAATTAATAGGCACTATCGCGTATCACACTGCACAACATTGTCAATCTTTTCGCTCGGTGGACTGTTTGTCATCTGACGGAATGTTGCGCACAATTTTTCCTGATTCAACCATTGCGAAAAAATAAGTTGCGGAAAAACAAAAACGGCAAAAATTCTAACTGGTATCGCATAAATACAAAACTTTTTTCAATTATTGTTAAGGCGTGTTGGCTCCATATTCCGTGAAAAAAATCGTTGAACGACTGACTGACAAGCCATTCTCTTTATCGATCGATGCGTCAAACTTTGGGAATCAAAAACTTTTTCCTCTTGTTGTTCGGTTTTTTACAAAAGATAATGGTATTGAAACCCGTGTGATTGACTTGGAGTCACTTCCGGGTGAAACGTCATTTGAAGTGAGATCAATTTTTTGCATTTTTAATTGCAATAAAAGGTGCACCAATGGATCAACAAAATAATGGAAAAATACGATTTGAATGTATCAAATTTGACGGCACTTTCGGCGGACAACACAAAAGCCAATTTCGGTGGAGAAGAGCGCGCAGGAGAGAACAATGTATTTTTCCGTCTAAGACAACAAAATGAACGATTGATTGGTGTGGGATGTGTGTGCCATGTTTTGCATAACGCGGCAAAAAAGGCAACGGATAATTTGAGAATTGAAGGGAGAGCAATGGACATTGAGGCAGATTTTTAAAATGGCCGGACATTTTAAAAATTCAACCAAACGAATTGAGGAGCTGAAAGGATTTTGTGAGGAATTGGAGGTGCGGAATTAAGTAATGAAAAATTCTAAGCTGTTAATTTAGGTTGAATTTGAACGCTTGAATCGACATGGGCCGACAAGATGGACATCAATGAACAGCGTGTTGGGCAAAATTATTCGGATGGAATCTGTCTTAATCGCCTACTTTTCAAAACCTGACAAATGTCCGGCACTTCTTTACGACTTTTTTTTCGTTTTTTCTGAACAATCATTTGCGATCATTCATTTTTTACACCACGTGCTAGGCCTATTTAACAAGACAATTGACTTTTTTCAGGTTGTTTTACTAATTTTAAATGAAAATTCTGTTCATAAATTTAGAAAGAAAAAGCCATTTTGCCCGAACTTTTGCTGGAAATGGACAAATTTAGAGCGAAAATTGAGCGACGAAAACAAGAACGGTTTTATGGTGCCGATTTGGCAATGGAAAAAGTCGGGGAGTGCACACGCGAAGCGTTGGAGGAACAATTTCAAGTAAAAATTAATCGGTTTTTTATTAAATTTCCAATTTTTCCAGTCTTTTTACACCTCGGTTTTGGCATATTTGGACAAATGGCATCGCATTGACCGATTTCCGGAAAAGTTGCGCATCCCGCAAAATTCCACACGACGATGCATTGGCTCTGGCTCGACAAATTGCGCCCGAGTTAACAAATGACTTGTTTGACGATGTTAGCGAAGCAAACCAAATACTGAATTCTTTTCCAAATGATGAATTTCAAAAATTAACCCCCGAACAGACGTGGAAGAAGCTATTTGAAGCAAATTTGCCGCATCTGCTCAAGCTGGTCAGCATTGTTCTTTCCATTCCGGTCTCGAATGCATTTGTCGAGAGTGTTTTCTCTTTGCGGCTCACAATGGACTGATGTTCGAAATTCGTTGCAAGTCGAAACAGTCAAGGCGTTGGTCCAAACGAAAGCCAATTTTGATCTTTCTTGCCCACAAATGTACCAAATGCTAATTTCCAATCACAAATTGTTGGAGAAAATCGGCGGATGGGAAAAATACTTTTGATAATCACTTTCAATTGTTTTTGCGCTAATAAAATGTTGTTTTAAGTCGTTTTTTCATGCTTTTTATTGCGTTTCCTTCGCGCTACTATCAGTTTTAGAAAAATCTTATTTTTGGGGTCCGAATCTTAGTTTTAGCCTCATCTGTCCTTATTTTGAAAATAAAAACTTGGCCGCCCTGAATATTACATCAAAAAAAACATGGTAAGAATAGAAGATCATAGCCATTTCATGAATTTTTTGTACATCCTCCCGACTTCCCACAAATCATTGAGAAGCGTGCAGTCGTTTGACCTCCTCGAGCAGTGTGATCAGATGCACACTCTCCGCCTTCCACCTGTTGTACATCTCCAACTCGTTGTCGTTCCATTTTTTGATTGGACCGACCTACGAGAATCAAAAAAATTAGGCTATTTTTTAAAAGCAGTCGTTTATTAACTCCCAAACTTTCTGTTTACCATTTTCTCGCGCCTTTCCTTCAACAAATTGGTGAGCATTGAGCTAACATGGAACAAGTGGACGGAGGGCAGTCCGTTTTGGGCAGTTAAATGAACACCGAACAGTCCGACGGGGCACGAGCTAATGAAAAGAGCGGGAGATGGGCACGAGAATTATTGGGTGGGCAATGCATGAGAAAATCAAAGTTTATAGGCCAAAAAAGCCGATTTTTTGGCTCAATCGTAAGCGACTTTGTCAAGAATTTCTGCACTTTGCTATATCCCCCGACCGACACCTGTAGCTTGTGACCAGCTTGGCCAGTCCTAGCCGATGGTGTGGCACACAGTCGCACAGTTCGGCAAACAGCTCAATGGGCAGCCGACGCCGAGGCAGGCGAAGTTGGGACTTAACACAAACAAACTTAAACAGAACGGGCAAATTATTCCCGGGCCCTATTGCGAAATTGTGAAAATGTTCAGAACTTACCAGGGAATTAAAGCTGCACAAAATGTTTGTTTTCTAATAATCGAGAGGTTCTTCTAAATTTCGAATTGGACTTTTGATACACCAAAATTAATAGACTTAAAATGTTTCAATAATACCGAGAAGTTCTTCCAAATTTTGTGGCTTTGCTTTTACCGATGAATTCGGCACAGATTGCCTCCGCCGCGCGGTTTCGTGTTGTTGTCCTTCTCGCTGTTTGTCCCCGTCGCACTCCTCTCCCCCGTCGGTCGTCCGCTGTTTTTGCTGTTCCGTTTCGCCACCGGCACAATTGTCGCCGTTTTTTGAGCGCCCACCATTGAACAGTTTTAGTCGACGCCACAATTTTCTGCACTTTCTGACAACAAAATTTGGTGTTTTCTCAGCACCACCCATCGATGATGGCATTTTTGCCCTGAATTTTGACAAATTTTAGGGGTTTGCATTTGCCGTATTATTCAAGAAATTAAATAATTTGTTCCGACAAACTATCGGTCATAAAAAAGGCAGCAAATAAACAGGTATCGACTGAAGCCGTTATGAAAAAAACAACTGACATGTAAACAAACACGAAATTCAATATTAAAGGCTCTATTGCAGTTCATACGACCATAAAAAGTTGTCTATTTTTAAGGTCATATAAAAATTGCAAATTAGCCCTAATTAAGGGATAGGTATTCCGCACAATTATACATGATGGTTTTATTTATTGGATAATAAATGTGATTGTGACAAGAGTAAATAACGACAAAGAGCTGGAAAGGAAATGATTATACACATACAGACGCCGAAAAAAGCCCATCATACAGAATGTATGCAATTACAAATGGACTAATTAAAATGAATGAGTAAATGAGGAGCGAAGGAATAAGGGACAAATATTTAGATGATTTTATAGTTTAATTCCAAAGCATTGCTTAATTAATTAGCTCATTAAAATTAAAGACCAAAGCCGAAAAAGCATCGTTTTCTTTTATCCACCTCATCATAAATTTCCTCATTTCGTTTTCCATTGCCTCTTTCTTCACTGAAGGCTGATCCGCGCACGGTACATCGTGTCCTCGTCAATCGCGACAAAAATGCGGTCCAACTCGGCGCCTTCCTTCTCCGCCACACGGAACAGCCAACCGTTGCAGTTGTCGAAGCCCATCCCGACCAACTGTTCAACCAAACTCTGGATGACCAAGTCTAAAATGCGCTTTTTACTAGAAAAAACCCATTGTCGTGAGGGCTTTTTTTCTGTTTATATTGGCAATTATCAGGGAATAGCGGAAGGCAAAATGAACAAAGTACGAATTGGAATATGAAAAATTATATCAAAAATTATTATTTGCGTTTGCTCACTTTTGTGCTTCCACTCGCAGTGACGACTGTGCTTCTGACCCTTTGGCTTCTGATAGCCCGGGTAGGGCAGTCCGGCGGTGCACACCTCCTCTCCATCCACGCAGCCCATCAGTGTCCCTCCGCGTGGTTCTTTTTCCTAAAAAATCCATTATTTGAACCTATAAAACTTCTCGTCCAAAATCTGATTGTATTTTACACAGAATGGTTTAAAATGTGTGTCTGATTTTAACTTTTTGACCCCCCCCCCCTTAAATCCATCGTACTAACCAATAGTTCCAAAGACGGATAGATGTTTTTTGCAGTTTTCTGGTGGTCATCAACACCTGTTACATGAATGATTAAAAAGAAATGTGCGAAAACATCGTGGCAAACCGAAGGAACCAGAAATGGGCACGGTCTGGTTCATCTTTTGCTGCTGTTGTTCAAAGTTGAAAATGGCAGCCGAGTTCCCGATAAATTCATTTGGCTAACAATAAAAACAAATAATTGTTTTAATAAATGGTTTGCCGTATTTGCATTTACCTGACGAAAATCCTGTCCACATCCGGCACATACGCCGCGCATCACAACCGAATGGACACAGGGAATGGTCTTAAAAAATGTTCCTTTTCCCTCTTTTACTGAAGAATTATGTACCACCTTCTCCGATTTTTCTGACTTTCCATCTTTTTCGGTGGTCAAATCCACAATTTGTGCCACATAAACCTCGGCAGCCGGTTCTTGTCCAACTTCCTTCACGAATTCGTCTGCCTTTTTCGGTTCTACAAATAAATACAGCAATCAAAATGAAGCATTTGAGGGAAATAAAACACTAAATGGCTTTGTCATGTAGAAAGTTCGAGCATATTCGGCTAAAATTGTGAATATCTTTTAAGTTTTAAACAAGAGACTCAATTATTGGACTAATAAATTTATTATAAACCGTAAATTCAGTTATTTTAGTAGACCAAATTGAACTTTTCATAATCCCGCAATTTTTAAAAATTTCCTAACTTAGAAGTTAAAAAATCTTCGAAAATTATCCCCCTCCCCCAACTCACCACTCTCCGCCGTCAATTTCTCATCCACGCGTTCATCGGTGCGGTTGTTGCTGTTGTTGTCAGCCATCGTTGCCTCGCGAAATTCGCGTTCCAATTGTTCCGCGAATGGGTCAGCGGCGACGGTGCCACCGCCGCACTCCACGCGACGACGCTTCTCGTAGAAGTCGCACAACTTCTTGAACGACTCCTTCTTCACCACCATCCAACCGTCGTCACCCGCGTTGGTGCCACTGTCCTCCTCGTCCTCAACGGAAGACATAGTAGTCGTGGAGGAGCGGGACGAGAACGAAGAGACGTATGATACTAAAAAATAATATCTATTGAATTATGAGTGGATGGCAAAGGGAACAATTCATCATCGACTCCCAAGCAACGCGAAGAAACGGAAAACGATTTGCAACCAATTAAGACTAGGTATATAGCTAATGTTGTTTTTAAGTGAATTATACCATTTCCATTGTCAACTGGTTCCTCCGAGTTGTGCGTGCTCAACTTCATAAGGTCTTCTTCGCCGTTGTCTTTGTTCACTCCGTCTCCCAATTTGCGCTTGTTGCCCAATTGGATGGGTGCCGTTGGCTGCTTTTCTTTGTCCAACGAATTGGCATTGGTCTGAAAGTGAATCGAAAAATATTTAAATTCATAAAAAATGTTTCCATTTATACGGATAACGATTAGTTAAACTTTAAAAAAGTATAAATTAGTAGTACTAGGCACTGTATCAATCTGTATTTAATCACAAAAATGGTTCACCGTGTCCGAATTGGCTTCAGCGGAATCCTTTTCTTTGTGCTCCTTCTCCGTCTTTTCCATTGCTTCGTTGGTCAGATAAAGGTATGGGTTAAGGACAACAATTTCCTCCTCCTTGTTGGCCTCGTCCTCCGCCTTGTCCCCTTTCTTCGGTTCCTCCTTTTCTTTGCCATCATTTACAATTTCGTCGCGATTGCGATTGGCCAAGTTCATGTTCAATGACATCAATTTCGTCTGCAATTCTTCCATACGATGCATCAAATGCGGCAAATTTTGGTCAACCGATGCTGCTTCGGAGTTGATGCTGGTGTTGTTGTCCGGGTTGGCATTGGGTGAGTCTACAATTTTGAAAAAAGTTCATTTTTTAATATTAAATTTTTGTGTCCATACGTTTGTCTGCAGTTTTCTTCTCATCGGTTTGCTGCTTCGGTTCTCCGTTGGTCTGTCCGTGGTTTGTCGGCGGCACAACGACGGGCGTTGGCAACTGCAAAACGCTGGCCGCGAATTCGGGACTCAACATTTCGGTCAGCTAAAATGGGAAGAATTTGATGGTCAATTCTTGTCGGTTGTACAATTTAAAAAATGCGAATGAATAGCGACAGAAAATATATCAGGAAATGCATTTTTTAATTTGTAAAATTCAATTCATTTGAAGATGTGCCGTACATTTTCCACGCCTTGTCGAGCTTTGCTCACCACCGTTTGTCCAACACGGTTTGCCGCCTGTCCAGTGGACGGGTCGAAGCCAGACAAAAATTCGCCAATCACCGCCGACGTTGCCTCAAGTCCGGACAGAGCGACGGGAAGCGTCTTCTTCACCGTGTCCTGTGCCATCGCAATGGCAGCCATCAGAGCCGCCTGCTGCTGCTGGTCCAACGCAGGACGAGGCGGCAACGGAGCGGACGGAGTGTTGGGGGACGACGAATTTGCGGACTTAAAATACATATCCTTATAGAAAAAATAAATAAAATGTTTTCCTCCCATTTTAGTTAACAATTAGACTAAATAACACCCGAAATTACGATACATTTGGCGGATTTGCATTCGACCCGCGCGAAGAATTGGTGGAGCACCACTGAGGGCGCTAATAGTGGAAAATTTAAAAAAATGTCATCTAATTATCAGGAATTACTTGAAGAATGCCTTCCTTAACAGGCGCCTGATTCACAACGAAAGGGCAAAAGGCAGAACTGAAAATTTGGAAAACCTTTTGAAAATTGCCAAATGCCTTTACGTTTTTTCCGTCGTCTTTTTCGGTTGCGTTTCAATGCCACCGTTCGTTTTGCCATTGGTTGTCCCGTTGGTGTCACTCTTTTGGGTCGGCAGACGAAATGGCACAGCGCCACGCACAATGCCGCGTTCGTCACGCACTTCCGCATCGCATTCAATACCTTTAACATGGCAAATAAGACAATTGCGATGTGCTCTTGTCAATGTTAAATCATCACCAACCAAAATTCATCAACGCACGCTGAACGCTTTGGCCAATGCCCAACAGATAGTCCACGCCTCCATGCAATGGTTGTGAGTGCTGCGGTTGTTGCGCAGCATTTCCACTTCCATTTCCGTTGTTACTGGTTGCGGTGGCTTTGTTGTTGTCGTTGTTGCTAGTTTTTGCCGATTGTTGCAGTGACTTGTCAACCTCGGCCACCAGTGGTGCAGACGGTGGCACACCCAAATGACGAATAGCACGTTGCTGAAAATGTTAATAAAACATTAGAAATTTTTTTTTGCCATATTTTAACTTTGGGTGATTGTTCAGACTATAACCTATGTATGCATAAATAAATTCCCCTTCATTTCCGCTCCTCCCATTCCCTCCTGACGAACCGGCGGTTCCGTCTGCGACTTGGCCGCCGTTCGTTCCAAACGGTGCTGCACACGTGCCGCACGGTCCTGCACGCGTTGCTCCTTGCGCGCCACGTGTTTCGCGTGTTTGCGCTCCAACTTTTCCATTTTGGCAGCAAACTTTTGGTTGTTTTCTGCAATTGCGTTAAATAGTGGTAGCAATTCCCAATAATTTATCCTCATTTAAACATTGTTTGTTTATTTAAAAAACGAACCAGCGATACGTTTGTTCAGCGCTTCAATCGTCTCATGGCCTTTCTTGATACCCTCGTGAATGTCCTTGGTGACAAACGCCGGAAGCTGCAGTAGCGAGCGCATGGGCAAACCAATGGGTTTCTTTAAAATGGTGTTAATTGGCGGACGTATTACGTGCAAATGTTTTATGGGGAAAATGAGTTAGTCCTCCCAGTTTACCATTTTTTGTCCTCCAAAACACCGATTTTCATTAAAAAAAAGAGTAAAGAAATCAATTGTTTCTAATCCACCATTTCTCGTCTTTTTAAATTCATTTTTTTAGTTTTATAAATCCAATTTCAAGTCCGTTAAACTCCGAATGGGTAATTCTCCCTCGCCGAAAAGCGAATAAACTAATCCTAGCACACAAAATATTATACTCCTGGGCATTTTTTTGCCTAATTGTAAGTTTCGTTGCAAATGCATAAAATCATTCTCTTTCGTCCCTCGTTACCGGCGTGTTCGTAGTGGCCAAACGGCACATCGCATGTTCGGCGTGCACGCCCGTCTTCTCGCATTGTTCGCACAGGTCAAAGTCCGGACAGACCATGCATTTGTAACGAATGCCGACCACACCCCCGTCACAAAGATCGCACATAATGTGCGGATGCAACGACTTGTCCCCATTGCCATTAGTGACGTCACGCATTTTGCCGATTTTGTTGATGTAAGGGCAACCCGTTTTGACAACTCCGGTCTTAACAGTTCCTTCGCCTCCTGTAATCGTATAAATAGAAACAAATTGTATAAATTTCTAATATTTTTGCGACTTTTAAAGACCAATTTGTAATATGAAATAACAAAAAAAAGAAACAAACCCATCGTTTCGAGTGTCACTGTGTCTTTGTTCATTTTCTTCTGAAAGTGGTCGAGCATCACACGCATTTCGGCATCCGTTGTGAAAACAATTGCATCTCCATCGGCGTCTTGAAAATGAAAAAGCATTAGCAAGAGGAGAGATTCTGTGGGATTCACTAAAAGTGGGCCAAACTCTTGAATTTCAAAAAAACTTTTAGTTCTCTTTTGAAACTTCAAATGTACAATTAAACATTTGGTGATTTACTAAACAGAAACACTGCCAAATGTCTTAATAACGTGATTATGACTATTACCCAGTTTTGCAAAATGAAAAAACCTCGATAAAAAAGTTGGCCACTGAAGTTGGGCTCAATGGTGCGAATTTCAGCCTGAAGTGCGCTGTAAGTCCACTCGGAGCATTGAAAACGTCGCCAGTTTCCGTGGAAGAACCATTTGACCGCAACCGACACGTTCTGTTTGGTGCCGTGTTCAGTGGCGGAGGCGTCCTCCGCCAGTTCGATGTCATTGTGCTGGTGGTCAGCCATCAGCAGGGAAAAGTTGGTGTTTGGTTTGGAATTTATTTTGTATTGAATAACTGAAACAAGAAAATTGTACAACAATTTGACCAAGAGAACAAAGAAATATTATACGGGTGACTAATTTGAGAAAGAAGCGATATTTAGGCAAAGAAAGGGAATGGGCAATGAAATGGGCGAAATGAACGAGCGTTTGTGGACTTTGGTCAGCGAATGAGCGGCGGAGCAAAGCAAGAAAGAGACGACCAACCACACCCATCGATTATCTCCCGAGACCAAAGGTCGGCAAACAATTCGCTATCAATTAGGCATAACAAATAACACATGCATACTTATCGGGACAAGCCTTCCATTTTAACAGTTTAATTAACATTGTTCTTACACACACATACAATATGAGTGAATGGAATCTTGATCAAGACTTCGGCAAGATTAGCCTAAAATAAAATTTAACCGTTTTGCTTTACTTTCTTTTAAATTTTAGTTCAGAATAAAGAAAGTGATTTTTCAGTTACATTTTTTGGTTGGATTCTTATGTTCTTATATGGGGAATAAGAATAATTTCTAGTTTTGTGTAGAAAAATTAGAAAACCAAGTAAAATCTGGAAGGAACATATGAAAAATGATGATTTTTCTTCTCCTTATTTGGAAAGACACAAAACATTCGCAACCGAACGATTGAATGGGAATTGGGAATAACAAAAAGTACGCATTGGAGACGCGTATTTAGTGTTTAGTGACGAGTGGGTGGTGGTGAATCAACAACATCGCATAATAATGAATGAGAGAGAGAGAAAGGAAAGGGGAAACGGCGACGGACCAAAAATTAACGAAACGGAGCCGGGCCAAATGAATGAATAAATGAAATTGAAATCAAACCCAAAAGAAATGTGAAGGGTGCGAAGTGAAGGAGTAATATGACATGAAAACAATAACAAAGGAGGACTGGAAATAGTGTTTTTCGAACGGTACAAACCGTCGGATGCAAGCCGAAACCCAAAAACCGTGTAATTTTCAAGAATGTTTTCCCGGCGCCCCCACAAAGTGTCCAAGCCACGAAATGTCCAAAAGAGTAAAAACCCACGAACTGTCCAAAATTTTTCAAAATTTATAAAAACAAAATGAGTCTAATTTAGGATTTTTAGGGTTTTCGGGGTCGCTGAATACGAATATAACCTTTATATTACCCGTTGCCTAACCTTAGGCCCATCCGAATAATAAAAAACTCAAATTCGAGACTTGGACATTTCGTGGCCTGCACATTTTGTGGGTCAGCGGTTTTCCCATTTCATTTTAAACTTCGATTTTTGTAGGCTGCTTCTCTGCTCTCTCCATTTTTGTCCGCTTTCACCAGACAAAAATAGCATTCCATCGTCTCCATTTATGTCCCTCGTTCTCTCTCTCCTCCTTCTCTTCTTCCTTATTCAATCTTTTCATCGTCGTTGCAGTTCAATCACAAAACCAGCCCTTGATTTCAGATTTTCCTGAAAAAAATTTTCCTGTTGGATTAAAAAATTTATTTATTCGAAATGATGTATTTTGCTTCATCATTTTCCAAGCGGGGGGATAATAATTGGGAAGCAATGAGTTGGCCAAAATCAAAAATCCATTCAGTCTCTGTCATTTTATGGGCCAGCTAATTAAATTTGGATTTATCTGTTTAAGCATTGTACTTTACTTTACTTTTTATTTTTGCATTTTCTTTTGACAAAACCATTTTAAAAAAGTTTTTCATTGGTTTCACATAAAATTTGCAATTTTTTAAAATTTCAGATGCTAAGGCGTCCCAGGGACAGCAGCAGTGGTCCTGTGCTCCACTTTTTCTTCATCGTCCTCTGCAATTTGCCATTCCAAATTGATGCTGTCGGATTGGCACCGGGGCTTTACTGTGGCACGGTCACTTGCTACGATGGTGAATTTGAAGGGATAGGAAATGCGATTTTTAATTTTTCAATTTTAAGTGCTCGAAATTTCTCGGGATGACTTCAACAAGACGGATTTGCCGAAACTGTACAGAAGGATGGCACGCCAATACCATCCGGACCGGGTCAAACGTGAAGTGAGTGCTCTACTAAAGTGGCAAATAACCAATTTCGGAATTGACTCCTGAAAAGAATTTCATAAAAATTGGGAACTCTTCCAGTTTATATGGCCCGAAAAACCATAGAGAGGGGGGACTCTTTTGGTTTGCAAATTTTTTAAAACTCCCCGGGAACAAGTTTTCATAAGTTATTAGCACACAAAAATTTAGCAAACCAAAAGGGTGGGTCCCCCTTATGGTTTTTCGGGCCACCTAAACTGGAAAAGTGCCCAAAATTGTGTCACCTTTTCTCCGCCCTCCAATTCCATTTTTCATGTTTGGCTTTATTTTCGGTCATTAATTTTGCAATTTTTTACAAATCCATCCCCTAATTTTAAATGGATTCACTGTTTTTCCCCTCCAAAGGATCTCCGTGAAGAGACGGAGGAAAAATTTCGGCTAATTGCCACCGCTTATGAGACGCTGAAGGACGACGAGACGCGCACATATTACGACTATTATTTGGACCATCCGGAGGAGCGCTACTACAACTTCTACCAGTACTATCGGCTGCGCACCGCGCCACGCGTCGACGTACGCATTGTGATCGCGGTCACCATTCTGCTCATCTCCGTTGTGCAGGTGAACAGCAGGGCCGAACAGGACAGGACAAGATGGTCTTGTACATGATAGGACGGGTCCTTTGTGTTTTTGAAAAATGCAACAGGGCCAGAAATTCTCAAAAAACAGGAATTTAGCCATCTGAAACCATGGTCCGGGTTTTCAAAAATTCACGACTATGAAGGTGGACGCTCCGCCGGGGTCGGAAAAGGTTTGAGTCAGCCCGGATTGTGAAAAATTTTCTCATTTTTTTGCTGTTATTTGCAAATTGACATTAAAAAATATAGCTACCGGATATTTAGAAAATTGACCAATTTTCTGAAATGTACTTATTAAACTTGTCTTTGTTTTACAGTATCTCAGCGCCCATCAAAAGTACCGTGAGGCATTACGGTATGCCAAGGAGCAGGTCAAATTCCGGCACATGGCCATCGAAATTGGGCGGGAGCGCGGGGTGCTCGAATTTGACAAGCAAACGGGCAAAATGAAGAAGAAGCAGCGGAATGGGCAGGACTCTGAGCAAATTATCAGGTAATTGGGCATTTTAATTTGTAATGTGCCGCGGAATTCTTTTGCCAATGTACGGAAAATTGGGCACCACTGCCACGTTTTTGGACCATAAACTCAACAAAATTGGTACCATTTGAACGCTATTCAATTTACTAATAAAAACTAACTTTATCCACGTTAATTTTGGCCGTTTTAAGGCAAAAAACTTGTAAATAGCGGAAAATGGAGGTTCGGCGGTGCCGATAGGCGCCGTCGGGAAAAATTTTGAAAACTTGAGTGCTATTTGTTACGAAAATTGCCTATAATTTGAATTAAACAAAAATGATGAATTGGCCAAAAATAAATATTATCACGAAATTCCAGAGTTTTTTGTATTTGGAAAAGGTAAATGGAAAAGGCGTGTCGGAATTGAAAACAATATAACAGAAAATTTCCAAACAAAAACAATAGGTAGGTTGGTAAAAGTTTTACCTTCTGAAACTGAGATTTAGTCACTTTTTCGGGTTTTTTTTCTTTTAGCATTTTCCTCTTTGTACTATATTTGCTAGCAAATAAATTGACCTTCAAAATGATTTCCATTTTTTCGAATTTGGCCAATTAAAAATGGAATTATGACCCATTAACTTACATTTGCATTGGTGTCCCTCCCTTTTTTTTGACCATTCGAAAATTTGAAACTAACAAAAAAAATTTTTGTTTTAGTGGCATAATTGAGGAGAATATCAGCATTAGCGGGGGCTATCGGCCGCCACGGATATTCGACACTTTGGCGGTGCAATTGGTGGGCAAAAACGGGGGACAATGAGACTTTATGCAACAAAAAACAACCCTTTTTAGTTGTTTTTTCCGATAATTGGGGCGAAACTGATAGCGGTAAGTGTCGAAGGTTGTCGGTATTTCAAATAAAAAGTGCCAAAAAACATTTCTTCCATATTTTGGTGTCATATTTACAGTGGTGGTCCCGCTGGGCATTCAAATTTTGGATACGCCGGCAGCCCTACGACGAGGAGGCCAAGCTGTACATGATCAGGAAGAACTTGAAGCAGTCCGAGGAGCAATTTCAGGTGCAGCAAATGGCACAATTATCCCCGGGAAAATTTCTCAAGCTATAAATAATTCAAGAGGCATTTTCCACTAATTTTAAGACACCGGAAATATTTTATTCCCAAATTTAAAAAAATGCGAAATTTAAATTGATTTTGGCTTTTTTATTTGCTTTTAAAATCAATTTCCGTTACTTCCCGGCACAGGCAACGGAGCCAAAGCTGATGGAGGAGTACATGGCTTGCGAACTGTGGAAGCGGGCCGAGTTCGACCGGTGGAAGGAGGACAAGGACAAAGAGGAGAAGGAGCGGCTGTCCAACTCGGGTCGCTACCGCCAGTACAAACGGTTCATGAAGAAGCAGGCCGGGTGAGCATTTTTACACCGCACTTTTTATTGTACAGTACCATTGAACGGCGTCGAATTTTGCACCGAAATAATTCAATTTTAATTTAAAAAAATGGGAATTTGGCCTGACTTTAAGGGGCCTATTGAAATTGATTCAGAATTTTGCCGGGATTAGATTACATAATTCTTGGTTATCGTTGTCCCCGCCCCTCCATCCTCACTCAAAATCCAATTTTAGGGATTGCTCATTCTTCAAACGAAATGAACCAAAAAGCATGAAAAGCGAAAAATTGGATGTTGTTGTCAAAAGAGCACTATAAAACAGAGAGAGAAAATGTTTTGTTGTTTTTTGCAGAAACACAATTTCCTTCCTGGACGAAATGTGATGAGAAGCGATTGATTGACCACCGACGGCAAAATTTGGGGGCAAAACAAAAACGGAACAGAAACAAAAGCAACTGTCGTTATTTTCCAATTTGTTATTGTTGTTGTTATTGTATTTTAATGTGTAGCTGCTCTTTTTTGTTGGGTACAGTCCAAACCGACGGATTTCAGAAAGCCCCGGACTCGAAAACCTGTAACATTGGCTAAAAATCGGAGAAATTTTCACAACGGGTCGAAAATTTGTGTTTTTTGTGGATGTAGTTGAACTGCCCCAAGCCCTGGTCATGTGACAGTACCTTATTATCCGTTTTCCCCAATTTGGTTAGTTCCCTTCTGTTCAATTCCTTTCCCTTGCCTGTAAGGTGGCGGTGCTGTTGATGAAAACAAAAATTCTCATTTCTTTTTTTCCAGCATATTTTGTATTGTAATTTTATTGCTTTTTGTATGGAATTTTTCAACGGTCCAAAAATTGCAGGTTTTTCTCCTAAAGTCCTAAACATTATGCGCATTAAATTGTTTCCTGTCTCTCCATTTTTGTTTTCTTTTCTGAGTTCATATTGCATTTTTTTATTATTCGATGAACTTTATTGTTTGTTAATTTATGGGAAGTCTTGTTTAAACAGCTTTTAACAAAAAGACAAAAAAAAGCATTTACCATATCATAACATTAGACATTCGGCCAATTTATTCCAAAACATTATATAAATTGTGTGATACAATTTTGGATGGATGGGATAAAAAAACATTATCTTGGATCATTTGCCATCGTTCAAAAAACGTAATAAGAAAAATGACACCAACCAAACGCACATTTATTTTGTGTCGTCGTTGACTTACTTTTTCACCATCCATCCAAAGGAAAACTCGCGGCAGAGAGCACAACAACAAACGGAAAAGAGAGGACAGAAGGAGAAGGAGGGACGACCTAAGAAACGGGGGTTTTTAAACAAAACTAAAAGTATCAAAACTCCGAAATTGGATGTATTGCAATGTTAATAACAATACAATAGACAAAAATGAGAGAAATTTTGGGGAGGAATTGTGACAATTTTGTTAAACATTTTGCCAAACCTTGAGCAGTGAGATTTTGAGAATGAGCTTAAGGATTGCTGTTCCTTTATCACTAACCTTGCGCAGGATGGCACAACATCAAATTCCCATTAAATTTTTCACCAAATTTCATTTTCCCGTAAAAAAGAAAGAAACAACAAAATGAAAAGAGTGAAAAAGCAATTATTGTGTTGTAAGTGAGCCAACCTTCACATTTTGGACTCAACCGACCACAATTTTTGATTCAACAACAACGATGCCGATAAATGAATGGCACAGAAAAAGGAAGAGAAAGTGCACTTGGCATTTGGAAATGCGAAGACTTACCGAAAAGCCCCCGTGGGGAAACACTCAGTGACAGACAGACAGACATTTTCCGCCTTCGTTGTTGCGACCCTTCGGCTCCGCTAACGCACAAATGGCATCAGCCCACGTGTGTAGGTCGGCACAATGCGTTGGGCCATCATCTCTTCCTATTGTGGGGAAAATTGGGGGAAATTAGCTGGTAAATCCCCCGAAAATTCCAGAAAACTCGAAATTCATATTTTTCAAAATTCCAAAGCTTTTGCTGTCCATCTGTTACCAGCGATGTCTGTTCATCTTGGCACACAATGCGCGTCTTGGCACCCAATGTTTTGACCATTGTTGACGACGACGCGGCAGAAGTAGAGGGCTCGTCCCTGGTGCCATACTTTCCACCGGAGATGCTTTTATCCTACAAAAGTTGCCAATTTTACGCATTTCGTTTATCAAATTGTCTGATTTTTACGAGGAGACGTTTAAAAATTCGGGAAATCAGCAAAACAAACATCAAAAATTTCGAAATCGGTTGAAATTTCGGCTCGTCCAATTATGGGTTTTTATCCCTTTCCAGCGCCATCGAACCTGGTAAGCGGCGAATGCCGCTTGCGGTGGCATCGGAATGGCACCTCCTGACGCAGGCGACGGTATTCCGGCGGGGAGCGGAGGCGGTGGCACAATGCCCGCCGGTGGTGTCGGAATCGCACCAATTGAGGCGGCTGTGGACGTCGCCGGCATCCGCCCGCCCGCCCCTGCTGCGGCAGCTGCTGCCATCATTGCGGCCATTTGTTGCTGCTGTTGTTGTTGGTGGTGAGGAAGCGGAACAGTGCCGGGACGCGGCATCCCTTCAAAAGGGAAAAGACTTAAACAAAATGCCAAAATTGGAGAGAGATAAAAATAGAATTTTTATGAATGGATGAAGGAATAAAATTTCATTTCGTTGCCTAAGTGTATAATTGCTCTGTTTTATAGGGCTTACAATTAGCAAACACACAAATCAAAATCCATGTCCAATAATAAGTGTTGATGTGTTTTGCTTTAGAGCAGCATTAATGCCGAGTCTTACAATTCTTTGGAAGCAAGCAAATGACCCTTTTGGCCGTAATTTCGACGTCAAATTTGGAGTGAGTATTCACAAAAATGACCGACCATAGGACGGCATACCAAACGGTGTGCGCGGTGTGTATTGGTTGTACGCCGCAATTGGTGGCACCATGCCGGACATCGACATTCCAGGCGGAAAGGCGGGGCGCGGAATTTTGGAGGGTGGCATGTCCGAGTCGTCCTCGACATGGCCACGAGTGCTGAAAAGCCATGCTCTTAACCCGTTAATTCCTTGTTTTTCATTTACGATTCTGGCGGCAAGCCCTCCATTCCGTACACTTCGATGTTCACATTGTCACGGCCGGGCAACGCGCCGGGAATCTTATCAATGCTTTCCTTGTGAACCTGCAAAATACAACGGGACGAATTGGTGGAATTTCGCAATATTTGGCATTGTTCAAGGATTATTCTTCGACCTGCATGCAATGGATGGCCAAGCCCGGGCCGGTGAACAGCTTTTTGTTGCAAATGTGACATTTGAAGTGTTTGGCCTGCAATTAAATAGTCGGAATGAATGTGTCATCATTCTTCAGGTGCATTTTCGACATTTATTATTAAAATATAGCCCAATTTTGAGGGGGGAGTTGAAAACTAATCGAGTGAATTATTCTCAGAAATATAATCTAAAACTAATAACCCGAGCTAATTAAAAGGCAATTAAACTCTGTCATTGAAATCCGACAATTCCATTTCCAAATTAAGTTATCCGTACAAATAAAACAAACCTTTTGATGTTGGATGAGTATTTTTTCGTCCTCAAATTCGCGGTTGCAATACCTTAAACAAAAGGAATGATGCCCATCAAAACTAATTTGATTTCGACTTACCAACACCATGGCTTTTGCGGCTTCTTCTTCTTCCTACCCATTTTTTAGCAAAATTATTTTAATACAAAAAGCTCAAATAAGAAATTATCATACGAGTGCACATAAAGGGTTAAGTTAGTTATAGCTTTTAATTGCGTGAACACATATACATACATAGGTAAATTTGTTTAACTTTAATGTTTTTTTTCCTTCGATAAAAAAAATTTGCGATTTTTTTAAATTTAAACAGTTCGCCAGATATAAATTATTTGTCTTTTTAAGTTCCATTTCAACAGCACACCATATGGTAAATGAAACGGAAATTTGCTTTCATTGGCAGAGAAATTGGCACGGAACCAATGGAATAGGACAAAAGCAAAATGATCCTCGGCAACTTATTTTATTTGCATTTTCATTTCATTACACACATTTTAATCGATCGGAGTATCAATTTAAATGCGGAGTCAAACTCTCATTGAATTACAGTATTGTAATAAGTAGATAATTGTGTCCATGAAAACAAGCAAACAAAAAGAAAGAGAAAAACATTCACAAAAATGGTAATAATAAAGCAGCAGTCTGACCCGTTATTATTCGGCTGTAAATATGACATCATGTGCGGCGTCGCGTCATTCACAATTAATATGTAAAAGAACAATTAATGCACTAGAGAGTGTGTGTCGTTTGTGAATCGAAAGAGAGATGGAGAGAGAAAGCGAAAAGTGTCCATTTGGTGGTCAAAATGAAACACCAAAGGGTGGGTGAAGGAGTGGCGGAGATTGATCAGTTAAGTACACACAATAACAACGGTTATATAATATAATAATAATTAATAATAAAATAAAAATCTTCTGTTCGTCTCTGTTCTTATCCGCGCTCCATTCATTTATAACACATTATTTTATTCGTTGCTTGAACCGTCCGCCGACAATGGGCTGAAAAGGGGGATTCATAGAATTCATAATCTGAAAAAATGGAACCATTTCCAAAATAAAAAAAATAACAAATTCGGTTAGAGTTTAATATGAATGTTTGTGGGTCTTGCCCATCTCGGATCCATTGCCTCCCCTTCAAAGAAATTCCTTTCCCGAACCGAATGGAATTCATCATTGTCAAAGAAAAGAGTGAACCTAACCAATCCATATTGTCCATTAATTTCTGATCGGATTTTAATGGAATTTTTGCAATTTTATTTATACAAAAAAAATAATTCCAAAAACCCCAACGTCGATCTGTTGCTGCTGTTCGTCCAACTCCAACTCCATCTTCGCCACTGTTCCATCTCTGTGCTTTCGGCCACCGACTCGCGAATGTCGGCAATGAAACGAAATCTAAAATAAATTTAAAATTGGTAAATATAAATTTTAAAAAAAAACTTATTTTTTTCCCCACTCACCTGTCATCTCCATTCTTTGCGTTGAACATCAAAACTTGACCATCCGCACAAGTGATCACCAGTCCATTGGGATATGTATTGTTCTGTAAAATTGCAGCAATAAAAACATTAAAAACCAAAAAATGAAACAAATCACCAATTAACAGAAATAAATAGTAAATTTAAAATCCTAACCCCCACAAACTCCCATTATCAGTTTGATATTAAATGGGACCGAAGCAATCAAAAATTGCTTGCCTTTATTTACTCTAAGGAATCAAAGGTAAATATAATTAAAGCTGAAAGCCCATTTTCTAAGGAAATGAAAATGCTTTTGTTAACTCGGCTCTGCCCGCCATTTCCCACCTGAAATTCCTTGACTTGGAGCCCAATCAGTGGGGTGGCATGTCGCAACTGATACTGGCCCAATCCGCTGGACTTTCGTCGCGCGACACTGACCAATTTGCACACCAATATCAAATCGTTGAAGAGGAAAATTTCGCGCTGATGCGCAGTGGCCGACTGCCTTTTGTTGGGGTCAATCAGTTGATGGAGACGACAGTAGCAAATCAGACGACGGTGGGGCTCAACGAGTTTCTGAATAATTTTATGAAAATTAATTTAATTTTAAAAAATTGATTTAAATATTCATTGAAAATTTGAAAATTGAGATATTAGAAAGGGACATGGACAAGCGGAAAATATGTTTTAAAGATGATAAACCAAAAAATAGACCTTCGAATTTATAGGGTAAATCACAATTAGTCTTGAAACACAAAATTTGTGCCCAAATTATTTAATGGATTTTAACGCATTTTGAATAAAATAGGTTATCAATAATAGTGTCATAACAAAAAGCAAATAAATTCTCTTTTATTTGTTTAATATACAAAATTTTATTTGTGAGCCAATTGTGCAAATAATATGCACATTTGCCCAATTTTTTGCTTTATTGCTTATTGGAAATTCGGGCCTCACTTCATCGCTGGGTTGTCCGAGTGGTTAAGGAGGCAGACTTAAGATCTGCTGGACTCTATGTCCGCGTGGGTTCGAACCCCACACCCAGCAAAAACCTTTTTGCAGAAATTTTTCATTTACAATTTTCAGGCAAAATTTAATATTTTTTCGATTTTCGAAAACCATCTTTCCATAATATTGTGTTCGATTTCCCAAGCATTTCCATTTTAATTTTTCAGCCAATTTTAAGCGTAAAATGAATAAGAAACCGGTTTTTCCTTGGCCGGAATGCTCTGGTCCACCTTGAGCACCTGTGTCACATGGTCAGCGCCAGCCTGGAACTCCAACTGTTTGACCCTTTCGTAAATGCCGGCCAACATGTTTCTGAAGGTATTTTAACGTATTTTTGAATTACTGGAAAATTTGTTAGTGTAAATACCGACAATTGTAAAAATTTATTGTTTTGCCTCTAAAATCATTTTAAGTCGTTCGGCGTCAAGAAATGCGCCAATTTGCATGAAAAAAACCTGTCCATATGTCGTGCCTCCTCAAGTCGGTACAAATTCTGCACAAATTCGTCCAATTTCATCCGTCTCGAGTCCTTAAGTGACGGCGTGTGCAAATCCGTGTTCAGCATGATGACAGCAAATGCCAAAATGTACATCGAGTCCGGCGTGTCCAATGCGCACAGTCTGTTCCGGTTGCACGCAACGTAATGTTGTGCAAAGGCCTAAAGATGAAGAATGTCAAAGATAAAAAAATGAGACTGTATTTAATTAATGCGAGATTTTGTTGTGAATTTGACAAAAAAAACAAAAATTGAAGCAAGAAAACAACAATCCCAAGCTGAAACAGCAAAATGTTTTTTAGGTTAAACATTTTAAAATTGATCAAAAGTTTTGATTTTGAGAGAACCCTCAAAATTCATATCTCCAAAATTGCAATAAAAAAAGCATTTGCCTGAATAATGTGGTCAATTTTTTGCGCTTCCAATGGAAGTCGAATGTGTTTGAGCAATTGCCGAAGTGCAATGTCAATTTCCATGTCGTACATTGAAATTTGTTCGATGAAACAACTTTAAATGTGCAAAAATTTATTGGATTCTAAATTAGTTCGCAATTTTCCTCATTTCGCCAAGAGTTTTTTTTAAACTAACTATGGTTACTGAAAAAAATTTGTAAAAATGTACTTTAGCACGGCAGTATGGAATTGTGAGCGCAATGTGCCGAGGTACTCGCCGATCATTTGTTTGCTGATCCCGCGCCGTTCCATGAACAACAGTGCCAACTCCCGGGGACTGTTCCGTACAAAGCCCCAACTGATCAGCAGCTGAACGCCAAGGTCCGGCGTTCTATAAAAAATAGATTTTAATTCAAAAAGACTATTGAACCCTCATTTATGGGAAATTTATTGTAAATTAGTGAATTGCACATTAATTAAACGGGGGGGGGGTCAATTCCTCCTCTCTAATAGAATTTTTTACTTGTTAAAAAAGTTGAGCGCAATTCGGTAGAGTCGACGCCGTTGCTGTTCATTCCATTCGACACGCATTTGCATATTCGCGGGAAATAAATCTCTGCAAAATTAAAGTGAAATTATTACATTGTAATGAAAGTGGTGAGAAAATTTCAAATTTTGGTTATTTTAAATTCCATTCAATTCGACAACCCTTAAACCGTTGAAATACAATTTTAAAATATAGATAAAATTGTTTTATGTTTTATTCTCGCCGTGCCTATAATTTAGTAAAAGATAGTTTTTTTGATAGAGTTTTTTATTTTTAACAATATGTTAGGAAGAGGTCGGTAAAGGGCTGGATTACTCTGTTTTCGCAATTTTATGATTAGAAACAAATGAAATTTGATGGCTAAAGTGGCGGCGCTTTTTTGGCGGCAGAACATAAAGCGGAAGGGGGGGGGAAGAGAAGTGGTTGGAAATGTCCCATAAAATAATCGGCGCCACCCTTTGTGGAAAAGAGCGGTGGTCGGCACACATCGCCCGTTAATGCCCCGAGGGGAAGGGCAAACAGAGAAAACAAAACAACAGAAAACCAAACAGACACCACGGCGAAGAATGGTGGTACCATAAAAGTGGGCGAGCAAAGAAAGCCCCCTCAGCAAAAGTGACTGACACCGATGCCCCCCCCCCGAGGGGTAGGTGAATGTTTGCAATTTTTAATGGTCAAGCGAATGTTTGTGTGTCATGGACCGTTGCTGAAGGCACCACTTTGTACAAATTTGTTGTAATTGTAGGTGGGATTGGTAAAGAAAGTCAACAGCAGATTTGAATGAATCCATGAAGAAAAAATCCCAAAAAAGGCGATTGGTAATAAAAAAAAACCACATGGAGCATAAAAAAGCAAAAATATTGCGACATGAAATTGTGTATGCAATTTGTTCATGAAAAATGAAGCAACAGAAAAATGGGATCGAAAATCGAGCGAGCAAAAAGCGGTAAGATGAAGGCAAAAAATGGAAGGAAGCGGCGACACGGCGAAAACGAACGGAGGCGGAAAAGGGAAAATTTGAGTTGGGAATTGATCCTCGGAGTGTTTGTTGGTTGGTTGGGTGTGTCCGTTCAACTGCCCCCCGCCCCGCCATGTCCTCCCGCCAATTACATATTCGTTTATGTCGCTGTCGCCCCCCCCCCCTTAGCTATCGTTTCGGTCGCCAATAAAATTGGTGGACAGATGTGAGAGGAAGGAGCAGCAGCGATTCGCGCAATAACACCAAACGAGCGACGGGACGGAGATGGAAATGAAATGACAGACTAAACAAACGCTGATCGGACGACCCCCGGGGGAAGGGGCAAACTTTTTTTGTGCGTGTGAAAGAGAGAGAGAGAGAGAGTGAAAAAGAGGAGAGTTTGTTTGTTTATTGGGGAACGGTGGAGGAGGAGGATACAACATTCACATCCATCACACATTTGTATATCCGTTTAAATTCCCCCAATTATTTAGACACAATATAAAAAACAGCAGCAGCAGGAAAGTTTTAGATGTGTCAAAAACATAGGAAAGTAGAAAAACGGGAGAGAGAGAGAAAGAGAGAGAGAACAGTGAGATGGAAAAGAGTATTAGCAAATATTGGGAGAAAGGCGAGAGAATGGAAAAGGGGAGGGGGAAGAGAGTGACAGACAAATTGTTTGATGTTTTTTATGCCGAATTACGAATGTCTGCTGATACAATGAAAAAAAGGCACAGTAATTATTTCAAGCCGGGGACACCTTAGGGACCTCAAATTTCATAAAGTTTGAACAACAAGTATCAAATCGGATATTTGAGGTTAAAAGCAGTAATAAATGGACAAAAATTGCCTCTTTTTGGTGGCCCCTAATTTGGAAAATAATAAATTTTAATTTTTAGGCGAAGAGCCAAAAAAAGCCTTAGGATTTTGGCCCACCTTTGCTTTTTTCCTTTCTGAATAGGGCCTGGCCTTGGGAAGTGATAACTGACTTTTATTTGAACCATTTTATCGCGAGAATAGCCATAGCTAATCATTTCAGAAAATGGCAAATGCAATGAATGCGGAGGAACGGAGAAGATCCGGAAAATTAGGAGCGATTGGGCAACAGTTTGATGAAAAACCCAGTTCCGGAAGCAGTTTTTTTCCCGTAATTTTAAAATAAACCCACGCCTCTCAATGGTGTGAATTTGAGAATATGGCACCGCAATGATGACAATTTTGAAAAAAAAGGATTTAGCGGAGCAATGAGGGGGAGGAGAGAGTATTATTGGCCCACTTTTGCCGTGGGCCGACGCCGTTCCCCCGCCCCTTTCACACAAATGACAAACACTTGGGCGACGTCCAAACATAACACAATCAACACATAAAATACAATTCATTTTGTTCCTCCGCCCGCCCTTTTTTCGTTCCAAATCCGGGGGAATAAAGACGGGGGAAGGGCACAAAATGTGGGACGATGGCCCTCCAAATTTGTGTGCTATATGGCGGCGGCCGTCCCTGCTCCCACCACCGCTTTTGCTGCTGATGAGATGAGCCCCCCCCCCCCCCCGCTCCATTCTCATTGGGCTTTTTCTCTGTCACGGGAGAAAGGGGCACTCATTCACTCTTCACACCGCCCCCAAAAAAGTGATGAGCCGGCACCATTTTTAGCTCCTTTTTTCTTGAAAGCCAAAGGGCGGAGGAGAAGAAAATTTTGGCAATTAAATGCCAAAGTGCTTTTGCATTAGAGAAAAGGGAGTGAGACAATTAGTGAAAGTTTGAGAAAAGGCACAAAATGCCCTACTTATTTTACTGTTGTTGTTGTTGTTTTTGGATTTAGAAAATTTGTGGCTTTTTAAAAATAAATATTTGACTTCAAATAGCCAATACGCTTGGCGCATTACGCCATCGAATTAAATTAAGCGATTTTTCTATTCTTTGGACAAACAAAGTGTGACGAAAGTGACTATAATCGTGAGGAAATGTTATTAGAAAAGGGCTTACAATTGGGTGACATTTGTCACTTTTGAATCGCAACAAAAATGACGGAAAAAAAGTTTATAAATGACACATAAAGCAGCAGAGAAAGGGAGAGAAAAGTTGTGAATCACAAATAAATGTGTGAATGTGGTGCTAAGAAGTGATCACTTAAGCGAACAAAGAGTTGGAGGAGGAGAGAATAAATGCAGAAAAATTGGAAGGAAAAAGTTACGATAAAAAGGGAGCGAAACGGGCGAAAGCCAACACTTGGCCAAAAAGTAGGAATAATTATTCACATTGTCCATGTAAAAAAGTATAAATAATGAGGAAAAGGAGCAAAGAGACACGCCTGAACAAGTTAAATAATTAGATTGGATGACAAAATAAGAGCTAAAGTTATTTTAAACCCACTCAATCACGAATTATAATTTATAGTCGTTGCTAGGGTAGGTCACGACGCTTATTAACCGGGGGTACCGATTTTCGGTTAGACCGGTTTAGGATCCCCGGTTTTCGGTTTCGGTTCGGTTGGACGACCGGGACTTAACTTAGTCGTTACCTTACAACCCCCACAAACCAGGAATTTTTTTTATTATCAATGACACAAAAACTGATGGAAACGCTTATTCATCCACCAAAGTCCGGAAGAACCGCCTCCACTTTTCCCCATTTCTTTTTGGGATGAATTGAATGAATCGGGGGGGGGGAGGGAGAGAAGAGAAAGGTCAATCGCCGCGAGGCTGGGACAACCAACAGCCCAAGGAGCAAGCAGCACACATCAGCTGCCTGGTTGGCCACTTCTGCTCTTCCTCACGGTCAGTCACAATCCGGAAAAAGGGGTGGAGAGGGAAATGAAAGGGGAAAGGAGGCCAAAACATATGGCCAACCGAATTGATCCTACAATAAAATATTATTAATAATAATGGGGGGGGGGTAAAAAGGATGGCCGCAGCAATGCAAAAAGCGATTTTCAGCAGTAGGAGAAACTCCGATAGCAAGACAAATAACTTTTATTATTTAAAAAAATTAGATGGACAATAATTTGTCAAATTGGCTATTTGTTTATCACACAAAAACAAATGGTAAGGAATGAACCTGTTAGTGAATTTTAAACAATTCATTAGATATTTCAAAAAATGATTTTGGTCAGAAAATGGAAGAATGCCGTCATTTTTTCTTATTAAGTTTAAAGTAGTTGGCAAACAATTTTAATTCATTGTGACTTAACAATTCTGAGAAGAGCTTACCTCATTAATTAGTTCAGAGTAAACATTCACCGGCAATCACAAGAACACCCAAAATAATGACAGGAGAAATTCTGAATTAATAATGAACACAAAATCCGCTTAAATGTTTGAACTTGTCTCTTCAGCAGTAAATGGTGGAGAATGAGGAAAATGATGAGAATGAGTATTTGCTTAAGCACACAAAAAGCGCGTACCACACAAGCAGCACAAAACAAACGCACATTCTGCTGATGGTGGTGTTGTGAAAAACAGAAATAACTCAACAAAAACATTCGCCAGCATTTATTGGCACACACACAAAAAGCACATAAACAATCACTGATGTGCTCAATGGGATGGAAGAATGATGAGAAGGCACAACAAAATGATGAGCCAATATCGTCAAAAAGTCAATTAGTGATGAGTGACAAGCAAATGTGATGGCAATTAAGCTCATAGCTTTCAAAAACACCGCCCATCATTCCCCTCTACTGCACCTAACTAACTGTTGTTGTATTCTGTAGTGTGTTTTACTTACAGTAAATGCTAATATGGATTCTATTGCAAAGTTAATTTAAAATGGGAGTTTTTTGTGACATGTTTATGAGTAAGGAAACAATGTATAGATGGACCCCAATCTGATCCATGATTATATATCAGTGTACGGATGTTGCCGCTGCCGCGGTTGGGGTAATGTGCTTTGACGGTTTTAGTTCTTCCCGCAACACTCCAACCCCCAAGCATATTTCTCTCCGTTTTTTGCAGCACATTCCTTCCCACCAATAAGCAATTATAGAGTCAGTGTTGCTCCTCCTCTGTGCTAATTGCGCATTGATTGATCAGATCAGATCAACACGAGTGGAAGACGGAAACAAACTCTGCCGGTCCCTCACGCTCTCTACCCCCTCCCCATTACTACTGATCACATTTATTTCTTCACCACCACAATCAACACTACCACTCACTGATCATCCGACCAAAAAGGGGACACATTTGGCGAATTCAAGTGGAAAGGAATGATGGCACGGATGGGTTGGCGGCGGTGAAAAGCCCGCGCAGAGAAAAGAGTGCGCCGCTGCACACACATCCTTGTACAACAACCAACAAAAATGGTACAAGGGATAAGCAAAGGGAATTAATTACAAATTAGCGTGTTGTTGGATGTCATTATCGGGGGCTATTAGTAAAACGGACACTTTAGGCATTATTCTTCCAAAAAGCAATCGCAGTTGCCATCGCTTAACAGAAATGCACTGTTGTGTGAGCGGGGGAGGCAGTCAATCATCCGTATTTAATTGGCTTTATGCGGCATTTGTTCACTCATCCTCGTCTGCTTGGGGGGCATCCGCCGGGTTCATTTCCCATAATTTTAAGAAAATTGTCCAATTTATTTCTCGGTGGACGACATTTACGCTAATTGTTTACCAAAACTGTTTTATATACATTCAAAAATGATTCATCAACTGTTTTTTTGTACCATTTCCTTTGATAATTCTGGAAAAAAGGAAATGCATTTTGCTCTTAAAATTCGATAAAATACCATTCAAATGTTGAGCAGAAAAAACGGAACGGAAGAAAGAGGAAAAAAAGGGGGCAATTTGAATTTGGCATCTTATTCCTCCGGTAAATATCTCACCAATACCAATCAAAACGATGGTATTTCCCCCTCCCTCGTCCATTAATCGCCATAAAATGTCAAAAAATTGGTTTTGGCGCATATTGTTTGTTTTCTTTTATCACAAATGCAATAAAATAGGAGCGGGAAAGGGAATAAAAGCAAATGGTCAACTGAAAATGGGGGGGGCGAGAGAATGGTGGCCAACAAATGGACCCCAAAGAGAACAAATGCACACATTCGGCAGGAGAGGGGGCACACGGCACAGCACACACATAAATAAAGGAAGTGGCGATGGGAAGGAGGGGGGGGGGCACTGATGAGTGATGAAGGAGCAGCAGCACAAAAAGCCCCTCGGGGGCATTTGGAGAGAGATAAAAGGCGGTCAAAATTGAAAGGGCAAAGTGCTAGTGGCGTTGCCAATGGGTCATTCAAAATGGACACGTCAATGTTGGCATTTGGCACAAAACTTTTGTGGTGGTGGAAATCATTAAAAATGGTCATGGGAAAAATAAATAAATTATTGCACATTAAGCATAAGGTCTATCATAGTTGATTATTTAATTACTCTTTTCCAGCTCATTTCCTCATTTCTCTGGTGTTGTAATGTTAGGAAATAAGTGAAGGAAATGCGTAAAATATGCCAAAATTCCAATTTATTTTTCTAAACTGTCGGTATGTGCACAATTTTTTAACTATCAGTGCAGCGTTTGACAAACTTGCTCCGACCCTCCGCCCAATTTAAGGGTTGTTCTGCTTTACGTTGCATGTACTATTTTGAGGTGTTTTGCAATTCGGCGAATTTTGGACACACTTTATATTATTGTAAAGGGAATGAATGGGGGACCGAAGAAGTGCACACAATCATAGGGAGAATGAATGAATGAAAGGAATGGAGGGGGAAGGTTTGGCCACTCACTCCGTTGGAGCAATGAAAGCGCAACCAAAAGCGAATAAGCACCACTCATCACAACCACAAACCCTTTTCATAGCCCAGCAAGGCTTATCCTATCAAATGTTTGTTGAGGGGATAAAGGGATGTGCTTAAAGTGAGGAGGATAAAATGGGGGAATGGCACTCCAAACCGGGGTTTTTTTCTGGAGTGAAACAGTATAAAACGATGGGTGTTCAGCAAATTGGTAAAAGCCAATTCAGAAAAGGGTGATATGGAATTGTAAGCCGTGTTCGGGATAAGTGAAATCTCAATCCCGTCCGGGCTTTTGTGTTCAATGCATATAATATAAAAGCAAATGTTGCTGTAGATATGGCACTGGGAAAAAGAAATTGGAGAATTTCATCAGCGAGGGGGAGGAGATATTTCGGCATGGCAAAGCGCGCAAACATATGAGCGGGGAGGAGTAAGTCGGGATGGGTCAAATTCATGGCGGAATCATTCATTTCGGATGAGGGTCAGCAGTGGGAAGGCACTGCCACACACACTCCATTTATAATTACCACCACACAACTCACAGCCAAACGAATTTAAGGCCCAAATACAGCAAAATTGCGCGATTATCTTGAGGAGGGAAAATGGAAATGCGAAAAAAATTGGATAAAAATTCCCACATTCGAATAACAATTTGTTTTGAGAGGAAAAATGGCTGAAATAAATTATATACACTTATTATATTCCAATAATGGCTATTTAATAAACAAAATTCATCAAAAACCAGCAACAAGCAATAATAAACAATATGCGCCGACCGACAATCATCATCATAATCACCCACACACACTTCGCCACCCTTAACGGGCGGAAATGGGGCCGGCCGGCCAAATGCCGCACCGCCCCACGCAGCCATCCATAAATGAAATATCATTCGTCGGTTGTGGGGGGGGGATTGGGATGGATGGTCTCCCCCCTCTCCACCTGCACATGCACACCCAATCAAATTCATACAGCAGCAACCAACAGAAGAAGAGCATTAAGCCGTCCCCGTTGTCCGTGGTGGTGAAGAGGAAGCGACCCGTGTGGCGGGCGCTGACGCCACGCCGAGCCACCACAATCGACGACCGCCGCCACACTTCCGCTTCTACCCGCCGTCCTCCCCATGATTTTGTCCGCTGGCATTGCCCCGTCAGAAACACTTTTTGCTGCACATGATAAGCACAGAGGGGGAGGGGGAAAGAATAGTTGGAAAGGTGGTGGTAGTAGGAGATGGATGAGCAGAGTTTTATATTTCTCACCTCATCGGGGGGGGAATCCCCGCTGTCCTCCGTTGATGATGTCCGTCCACCGCCGCCACCACACATCCCCTCGGGGAGGGAAAGGCCAAAAAGCGGAAATTGGAAGAGCAAAAACAAAACACCAACGAAAGCAGAAGCACAAAATTGGACTGTGCATGAGTGCGGGAAGTGGGAGGGAATTGTTCATTGTCAGTCTCAGTTGGTGGTGAAGAAATGGAAAAATGAATGGGGGGAAAGAAAAGCACGGGGGGGGGATGATTCATCTTCAACACTTTCCCACACCATTCACTCATCCAGCACCCACAACAAACGTGAATAATATGCGGGAGGAGATGAATGGCGATGATAGGAGAGGGTAAAATGTACGAATGAACAAGGAATTTGTGGTCTGATGGGGTACAGGTTGGACATGTGCAAATTAGGGAAGGGGGAAAGGAGGAGTCCTTAAGGAAAATGCCAAAAAAAGAAGCCAAAAATGGCATTCTCTCCCCCCCCCTTGCTCGGCCAATTTTACGTAGTACGAGCGGAAGGTGATCATTTGGTCGGACAATTGGATAAGTGGACTGTCATGGTCAAAAGTGCAACATATGTCCATGGGCATGGACAAAGGCGAAGCGACTCAATGACCGACCAACTCATTAATATAATTGCAGAAAAAAATTCTATTGAGCACCTGAACAATACAAATTGGTGGACAGCAGCAGGACAACACATTGTTCAATGTGTGTGAATTGGAATGGAATAATGGAGAATCGGCAATTGGTTGTTGGGTGGGTAAATGAATAAATGAATGAATGAAAAGAATGGGGAATATGTAATGATTGATGACGACGATGCACTCACTGAACTGAGAGGGAAATGGACGAGAAAAAAGTTGCCAAACATTTAATGAAAATGATTTAATTTACCGAACCCAAAAAATGCCCAAAAAGAGAGAGAGAATTCCTTCGCCAAAAAACAAAGGAAACGAAAATGCGTAAAAATGTAATTGTTGTTCATTTGCACTCAAAATTCTGATTAATGTGACTTTTGCGACGAAATGTCACAAAATTTGTGTGCATTTTGGCTAAGGAAATGCCATTAACGAGATTGGAAGTGGCGAACCGTTCTTCCCGCCCCATCCTTCATTAAATTGACATGCTTACAACGGATTAACACTTGGTTGCCGCGCGCAATCAGTGAATAATACACTTAACGCATATCCCAATTTCATATCCCACATCCCTTTTCTTGGGCCTATTATTCTTTGTTCAATCCAATTCCAAAGTGGGTTAGGAGGGAGGGGGAGAGAGAGAGAGGAAAAAACAAAATCAGGCCGGATCAAATAATGCCTTTTGCCTCCAAGAGAGAGGAAAAAGAGAGAGAGAGGAAAAAGAGAGCTTTAATTTGCGTGTCCAAATGTTTGAATTCCGTGTTCATTCTTTTCTCAAGATAATCTATTGCCTTTCCGTTATAGTCCAACTTGACAGCAATTTTGGCCACTTCATACAACACCCAAGCAATTGCCACATAGATAATGCCGGCGAAAATGAGAATGATGTCTTTAAAGAGAGAGAGATTTTTAAATGCATGAAAGAAAGTATTAAGTATGTTTAGGCCCGGAGGTGTCAATGAGAGAGAAGATATAGCAGGGGAAAAACGCAGGAGCAATTTTCAGGCTACGAAACCTGGCTTCGTTCAAGACCAAAATGCCTCAAAAATTCGGAACAGAAAAAGGCAAACCAAAGTTAGACCCTTCCGATACCACAAAAATCAATTAATTTGTGTAAAAAAAAATTATGGCAATTAAGCAACTGATCCCCCACCCATTTGTTGCAGCGACCACCATCTGCTGCTGTTGTTGTTGTGGCTGCTGTTGGTGGTTCATGTTGGACGACGACGACAACAGTGAGGAGGAGGACACCGGCGGTGGCGCCGCTGTCTTTGCCGCCGCCACTTTTGCGCCCGTGCCGACGTAACCGTTTCGGGTGCTGTCCCGCCGCGTGGCCACGACACCGCCATCAACGCAAACAACTGACGGCATTGGCATCAACACAACGGACGGCAACAGTGCGCTTCCCGGAGCCACAACACCGCGACCAGCGCCGTGGCTGCAGTTGGTACCATGCCCATTGCTGTTGATGTTTGTGGTGCTACTACCGACACCGCCGTTGACGCCCATGCGCGGCAAACTGCTCGACTCGTAGCGGGACGGGCGCAGCGGCGCACTGCGCACACTGCTGGCCCGTGAAACAGCGGACGAATGTTGTTGGTTTTGCTGCGGTGGCATCGGCTGAAGATGGGCACGGTGGTGGTGATGGTGGTGGTGTTGCTGAGAGTGCATGCTGTCAGAGTTGCGGACGTTGTCAGCAGTTTCGAGCGGCGTAACATCGGCAGAATGGTCGGCAGCACCGACGCCGACTAGGTCATTGGAGTCGTCTCCATTTGGACCGATGTGCAGCAATGTTTGCTGGTGGGAAAGAAAAGCATAATTAAGAATGCGGATTTAATTTATAAATTGTGAAAGAAGGATTGGTGGAACTTCGGACTACAACCAGGTATTTAATGGAGTTTTTTACAATATTAGAAAGTAATGCGTGAGACGAATCAGGCCCATAGAGGGGGGGGGGGAAATTCCCCCTCCCCGAAATGAAAAATTTTTCCAAGAAAAATTGGCAATTTTTTAAAATTTTGAATTATTTTTTCTTAGCAAAATGCGTTAAATTAAAAAAAAAAAATCGGTGGCGCCCAATCGGCATCGCCGGACCCCCAAAAGGTAAAATCATAGTTGGATTCATACCAAGGCCCAGAGGCCATTTTTCGGCAACCCGAGTTTTTCATAATTCTGATTTTGTCCATAAACCTAGGTCCAAATTGGATCCAGGTCCACGATTAAAACATTAGTTGAAATAAATGTAAATTTCAGAAAGAATTATTCGTGAGACGATAAATGTTCAAGTAAATTGGGCTCAAAGACGTAAAAAATGTATTTTTATTTTGTTCCAATTTCACTCATAATTTTTAATACAAATGTTTATGGCAGATATTAAAGCCCAAAATATAAATTTTGGGTAGCAAAATGGAAAGGAAACACATCAAAACGGAATGCCAACCAACCAACCGATGAGTCGCTGGTCAGACGATCGCTTTGGCACAAAGTGCCATCACAACTGTTGCCAAAAACGGTGGACGGAGGCGGCGATTCGCGCTGCTGCTGTTGTTGGAGCTGATATTGTTGGAACATTTGCTGGAATTGCTGCTGTTGGAGCACTCGCTGAACAATCGTACCGCCATTCTAAAAAACAAAACAAATTGAAAAACTAAAATCTCCAAAATTAAAAATTTCATTTTAAAAATTATGCTAATGAAAGTAGAGAGATCGAATTTAATGAAAATTGAAATTCCATGGCAATTCTTAAATATTTATGCATTTTTAAACCTGTTGTCGACGCTGGAAGAGACGAGGCGACAAAAGCTCTTGGAAATTCTTTGATGAGTCATACTGATGAGATTTACTGTTGAACGATCGCATTTCCTTTATCACATTAATTGCTTGTCAATAGAATTCTGCACAAATAATCTAAAAAAGGCGAAAATCAAAGACTGTCTGTTTTATGCGGGATAAACTTTCAAAAAACTAAATAAATAAATATGACAAATTCTGCAAATTGAGAAATGCTGCTGATAAATCTATAAATGCAGGTGAATAAATAAAAGAAGAGCCAAAATTTATTCGTCCATTCGCAAAAAGTTCAACCAAACCAAAAAAAACATATGTTTTTTGACTTTGTGGACCTTGAACTTGAACCTAAACGTAACCTGTAAAAATTTAATTGGCATAATGAATAAATTCAAATATTTGTCCAGCGGTGCTAAAGTAAAATACAATAGACTTTTAAATGGCAGAAAAAAAAGTTTAGTCTGAAAATCCGATCAAAAAATTAAATGGGAAAATGAAATCAAAATTTATGCCTCCGTTTTGTGTCAGTGGTGGGAAAGTCGAGACCAAAAGTTGATTCACATAATACCCCCTATTGATCGATGGGAATTTTCGTTTGTTTCACCCCTCCGTCGTCCATTCTCTCCCGGGAAAGAGTGAACGAACGAATGATGGAATTAAAATGCTGTGGGGCTGCCGCTGTTTGGGCTCCGTCCGCCGTCCGTTCGGCGGGGAATATCCGCCGCCACACAATTCACAGCTAACGGAACCGCACAATCCCAAAGTGATTAGTGATAATGATAACTTGGTTGGGGTGTTGGGGGGGGGCGAAGTGTGTGGTACGGAGGCAGGGAATTTTTGCGGAGGGGGGGGGGAATATTCTGTCATTAAAAATCAAGAGTCAAGAATGCGTTGTTATGACAAAATTCTCGGGAGTTGGCGTCCCGAACTCAGCAAACCCAGGATTAATAGGAGGGAAAAGAGAAAATTCTCCGAAGTCGAGATTGTCATTGCAGAGAAAAGTTCTCGGGCATCATTGTCACAAACTCGGGAGTTCATCAAGCCCATCCCGTCCAGTGTTTTCCTTCCAAAACCTACTCGGGAATCAAAAGTTTGCCGTTTAACTTTCAAGAGTTGAGGTCTAATCAAGAAAAAAAATTCGATTGAGAGTAGCGGACCTTCAATTAGCGCGAGAATAATTTCCAATTAATTGTTGTTGACCGACTCTTCACAATGAGTCACTTTTGTCCATAAATAATAATTTTAAAATATATATTGGTTAATGTCCAAAAAATAGAATTTAATACATAATCTGTGGTTTCGTAGGAGTCCATTCATTATTTATTACTCAACAATAAAATGGGGGAAAAGCCAATGGGAGGCAAAGGGGGGAAAAGGGGGAAAGGGAAGGAATGTGAAAAAACGGAGGGGAGGGCCAATGGTTGAGCAAATATGTAATAAACACAACAAAAATTATTCTGTGGTTGATTTAACGGAGAGGTAGGTGTTTTTGCAGGAAAACACAAATGAATCAGCAGGATAAAATTAATAACAAATTGAAATGATTAAATGATAAAATATTATTTAAATTTATTAAAAGGGCCATTCACAAACCTATGCATAGAGAGATGAAAATGAAATTATTAATTTGTGCCGCTCGGGGTAAAAGGGGACCATTAAAATAATTACTGCGCTTTTTTCACTGATTGATCGCTTGCTGTGCTCTGCTTTTCTTCTAATTGGTTCTGCATCCGCTGATTTTGCTTGCTGATTCATTGCCAGCCCATAATAATTAGTCATTCATTCCCCACTTTTCCTAATTGGCGCTGGAGGGGTTAAAATATATAAGAGGCGCGTGACGACAAAACAGCGGGAAGCAAATTCGGAGTCCTTTCATTACAAAGGAAAACCGACAGATCAATCAGCGGGCCATTTTTGAGGGAAAACATTCATTGGTTTTCCTAAATAATCATTTAAAATTCGAAAATTGGGCAAAAAAATGCGATTTAAAATACATTTCCCAGTAAATTGTTGGATAAAATTGAGGACAAGGTCAGTTCACTTTTGAAATATTTGTGGAGATTTTATCAAATTAGTTGCCCATCGACAAAACAAATTTTTTTTAAATCTTCAATTTTCGAGTAATGAATTTTTTGTGAAAATTTTTTAAAGTCAAAATTTTGATAGAAAATATTTTTATTTGTTGGTCCATGATTAAATGGTTAGCACAAAGTGCTCTTGTGGCGCAATCGGTTAGCGCGTTCGGCTGTTAACCGAAAGGTTGGTGGTTCGAATCCACCCAGGAGCGGCAGTCTTTTTTAGCATTTTTTAAATATTTTATTTTTATAATGTTTATTAAAATAGCTAGATATTTTTTATTAGAGCGACACTCACAAGTGCTCTTGTGGCGCAATCGGTTAGCGCGTTCGGCTGTTAACCGAAAGGTTGGTGGTTCGAATCCACCCAGGAGCGGGTTATCTTTTTAGCTTTTTTTAAATATTTTAAAAAAATTAAAAATTAAGACGAATATTAATAAAATTAAAAAATTCGAGTGTTTTTCCTTTTTAATTAGCATTACCTAAAATTTATCAATTTTTAGTTATGCAAATGAATTCTGTAGGTCCTTTTCACAACTCTCTCTCTCCTTGACCTTTTCTGAAGAAATTACCCAAAAATAATTTTTTATTCTGATTTTGCAAAACCTTACACAATTCTATGAAAACTTAATGAAAAAAAGAAGAAAAAGACGGATTAATTGGTATGAAAGTATAACAATTTCTTACAAAAAGTCAATGATTTTATGTAAAATCTCTAAATAATTTTTTTGCGTGCTATGAAAGATTTATTCGTTCACAATCTTAATAAAATAAAAGGTATAAATAAAATTTTAAAGGTACAATGTTATGTGCTCTTGTGGCGCAATCGGTTAGCGCGTTCGGCTGTTAACCGAAAGGTTGGTGGTTCGAATCCACCCAGGAGCGAGACACTTTTTTTGATTTTTAAAACATTAAAAAATTCTTTTTAATTTTATTAATAAACTTTTTTTATTGAAAAAAACTTGATTGTATTTTATCAGCTGATTAGTACAAATGTCCCACATCTATTGCATCAAATTGGTCGGGCCAATCAAAAGTGTGCCCGATCGGTTGATAACCGTAATTACTTTGGCCACATAATTAGCGCACATTTTGCACCACCGCTCCAAAAAGAGTAAAAAATGCGACGGACAGCGGAGGAAACGAATGGAAAACTGTGAAGGGTACACCAAAAGTGTGCGCATTCGCAAGGAAAGGGAACGAAAGGGGGAAAACCGGCTCAATTTTTGGAGGGGGGAATTTTGGAAGCAAAAAAGTGAATATGAAAAGTAATAATCCATGAGAGGGGCTGATAAAAACAAAAACGTTTTCTTCATTTACAAAAAACAAATTCATATAACAAATAACTTAATAACTATGAACATACATAAAAAGCAAATAAATTAGGTACATTTTTAAGAATGTTTATTGCAAAACAAATTGAACATTCAAAACAAAACATTTCCATTTTTCAAATGCTTTTTTAAATTAATTTAAAAAATGTTTCAATAAAAAAGCAATAGAAATAATTGGAAAAAAGAGCATTTGTTATTCTAGCGAAACTTAAAATTAAAAAACAGCGATTTTCTCGGAGAATGAAAATGCTCTTGTCGATGCTTCGTCGTTAATTTGTTGTGGTGTCCGTCGGTCCGTCCGGCGGTCTATCAGCGCCGCCAGCGAAGCAAATGCGTAATGTGCGAGGGGGGGGGGGGGGTCGAATCCCCCCCCCCCGCCAACGCCCAGCAAAAGTGCCCCTTTCCTTCCGCCCATTGGCACCCCCCACCCCGGCACAGCCCCAAATTGCACCAATGGGGCGGCACAAAAAGTTTGGAAGAGCGCCAAAACGATGGCTGAATGGGTTGGTCGGCCAATTGAATGATTGGGTCAGTCAGGGAGGGCAAAATTCTTGGCCAATTCCTAATGGTTTAATTAAAAGTCAATAAAGGTTCCGAGAAATAAAAAAATTATTTGTGCGGCCAAAGCCGACGAATTCGAACGTGTCACTAATTATCGCTGCCGATATTAAAACGGCTATTTAAATTTGACTTTTCGTGGATTGAAAAAAACAAAATTTAGTGTTAATTTGCGATTCAAAGGGACATTTATTTGAATTTTTATTAAATTTTATGACGATAAAATCGTTACAATCAGCAAGAAAAAATGGTTGTGAATTTTAGCAGTCTAATAAAACCGAAAAAACATGAAATACTAGTAAATAGAAAAGAATGCCAAATGAAGCGATCGCACGACGCAATTGAATTTTTTAGGGATTGGGCAAAAACAAAAAAATAAAAATTGTGCCAAAAATTACAATGCATTAAATTACTATATTTTTAAAATTAAATTATAACGCAATTTCTTTCTCTACTACAAAATTAAAAAATCAGCGATAATTAACTTCTTTTTTTTAGTATATGGAATTTTACAATGCAACCACAGAGTTGTAGAAAAAACAACATGAAAAGTTGAAAATTTGAGAAAGGAAAACAATTTTATACGCTTTTCCACTTGTAACCAATGCAAAAATATTTTCAAATTTCAAAATTTTAACCCCCCGCTAAAAATGTTTTGCGTATAAAAAGTTGTTGCAATTTTCAATTAAATAATTAAAATATATTTTTGAGGGTCAATCAGTGATTTTTCTTTTTCCTTTTACGTCTGTGCGTGTCGCGCCCGCCCTCCTCCAGCAGCGCACTCTCTCTCTCTCTCCCTCGGTCGGTCAGTCATTGCGCCACCGCTCGTCTCACTTGGAACAGCACGTGCCGCGCCGCTGCTGTGCCGCCGCCTCCGCCGCGGAGATGTCCACGCCGCTGCGTCCGTGGCCCGACGGACCGCCGCCGCCCTCCGTCTTTGGCAGTTTTTTGGCTGAAAGGGGACAAAATTGAAAAAAAATAAAAAAATGAATTTAAATTTGAAAATGCTGAAACTTTTATTTTTCTATATGATCGACAGATGATGATTAAACTAAATCAGAACGAACTGTCAAGTTCAGAATATTTCAGTGCTAATTTTGCTTATTGACAACTCGTGATGGCAAATTATTTGTATATAACCACATTCATGTTGTAAAAAATCTTTATTGAAAATGGGCTTTTTTTATTCTTTTAACAATTTCTCAAAAATTTTCCCGTCGGCGCCTAGCGGTTCTTGTTGCCGGAACAGTATTGGAAATGATCAATTTGAAATGGCATTCAAACTTCAATAAATAAGCATCGAAACGGAGAAATCGAAATGGGGTGCTGTCGATTGAAAAACAAAGTCTGGGATTTTAGTTTGACATTTAATGATAAATTTCGGGTGGGATAGGGAAGACGAAAAGCACTGAAACAAAAAAAAACAACGGACCAATGGCAAGGAAAATGTCGTTGACATTCATCGACGACTTGGCACTGGTCTCCATGAACAACAGTCCGTTGTCCTCCGCATACGCTTGTGCCTCCTCGTACTCCACCATGCGTTTGGCGGCCAAGTCCGCCTTGTTGCCGGCCAACGCAATCACAATGTTCGGGCTGGCCTGCCGCTGCAACTCGCGCACCCAATTCCTCGCCTTCGCAAACGATTCCTGACGAAGGAAGGGACAGAGAGCGTTTTATGGAAGCAAAAAAAAAGGAAATTAATTTATAAAAAAATATAAACATATTTATAGAGCATAATATGAATTCAGGCCTGGATCCTGTCCAGAAAATCAAGGTCCAATATGGGATAAAATCCAGGTTCAGATGCAAGTACGGCACGAAAAAACTGGATTTTCTCTACATTTTGTATGTCGGTTAAATGACAAATAAGGTCCAAGTAATTAATAGACGTAACCGTAACGAAATTCACTGAGAAAGGTCTTTTTTGGGTAGTAGTGAAATATGGGCCACAAATCCATGCCTATTAATTTTTATGATCACTAACCAACTGAAATTTGGGACCGCAAATGTTAGATTTGGACGGGTTTTTGCAAGAGCCCAAGTCCACCACTGGGTTTAAAACAAGCCTGGTTGGTGATGTCGTAGACGACGATGGCCGCCTGGGCCCCGCGGTAGTACATCGGTGCCAACGAGTGGTAGCGCTCTTGGCCCGCGGTGTCCCAAATTTCGAATTTGACCGTCGCGTCGTCCAGGCAAATTGTTTGGGTGAGAAAGGCGGCGCCGATGGTGGATTCTTGGTACTCGTGGAACTGACCCTTGACGAACCGCAACACCAGCGACGATTTGCCAACCGCACTTTCGCCCAGCAGAACCAACTTGAGGGGGAAAACAGTCAAAATTTGAAAATAGGCGGGGGAGGGGAAATATTTACAATTTGAAACGAAAATCATTATAGAAATATTATAGCGCATTAAAGAATTATTTTATGGTCCTGAACTGCAATAAAACCCCCTGCTCTTCATCTTAATTTAGTAGCGCAAATTCAATGGAAAATCCCAAAATTTTGGGGGTGACAAAATATACAATTAATGCCAATATTTAAAGCATTCAAAATGGGTCAACAAATGGATTAAAAATGTTTTAAACCTTGAATTGACAAGTTTTCGTGGGCGCTCCTCCGTTCCCCGGGCGTGTGCGCTGCGCAGACATTTTCAGTCAAAATGAAAAATTGCTTAGAAAAATAAGAAATAAATTATTTGCTAAACAATTTTAAATGATGCAAAAGAAAAAATGGAAAATATGCGCAGAGGAAACACCAAAAATAAATAAATAGAAAACGCTCCTTAAGACCAGATTTTTTGTAAAATCTGATTGTCCAAAATTCATTCAGCTTCAAATTTCTTCAACAATATTTTTTCTCAATGAGAAAAAATGGAATTTATTGGCCATAAAATCCGGGCCCTATTCATAATTAGGTAATTAATTTTTAATTTAATCGAATAAAAATGCAAAACTTCCGACTGCAGAACAGAGAGCCCCCAACAGAAATTGAATACATAATGTGATAAGGGGAAGAAAGGAATCTAATCGAACTTTTCAAATAAACAATTGAAAAAAGAGATGAGAGAAAAAAAGGGAGGAAATGTGCGGTGAAATGAATTGAATGACAACAGCGGAAGAGAAGAGAGGGACGCGCGACACAAAGGGAAGAGGCGAACGGAAGACATTTCTAATACATAGCGCAGCAGAAGAGATTCATCGGATTGTTCGAATTGCACTCCGACAGTTCGAACACGGTGATTTTGCTTCCCAAGAAAATTGAAATGGAGTGAAAACTCGAAACGAAAAACCAACTTTTACCATCTTATTTTTAATCCTCGGCTTAACTTTGCACAAGTTACGCCCCTCTCTAACAAAGCATTTGCTTACATTAAACTCTTCGTTCAAATAAGTTCGTCTTTCTTTGTTAAATGATAAGCATGAAGAAAAGGATAATGATAATTTCGTTCTACGAATTTTTTTCGGAAACATTTCCGGTTTCTAAAATTTTTATTTTCTTTTCATTTTCAAACTTATTTTTATGTATGTTTTCGCGCAACTCTACTGGGGATGGACGGCCAAAAATCGCTGCTTTTATACACTTTTTTACATTGCATTTGCCTACATTTACAGAAGAGTGACTGCTGCAAAAAATTGTCTTTTACAGACCGAGTTGATTTGTGTTTAAATATGCCAAAATTCAGCAACACTTTCATTTTCTCATTTTTTTGTCTCCAACTTCTCGACTATTCTCTTTGCAATTGCTACGCTCCAACCCAACTCTCCATTCATTTAAAGCCTTGTTTTCAAGTGACATTTGCTCCTTTGACTTTTGCGTCTCGAACATTTGCGCCCAAAACAATTACGCTTAATTGTTTTCGGCTCCAATGTTCGGACTCAAATGTCCGAGTTGCTAATGTACGCACGCTCACTGTTCTCGCCATCACTCATCACGGCTTTTTTTTCTTCTCCCACTCTCAGTTTTCCCTTCCCGTGTGCCGACAAAAGACCAACCCGACAAAAGACCAACTAACACAAAAATGACAAAAGACCAACTCACCCAAAAACGACAAAACACCAACCGACAAAAGACCAACTATGCTAAAAAACGACAAAACACCAACGCCAATAAAAAACGACAAAAAACCAACCCAATAAAATGCCAACTAAAAAAACACTATTTCTTTGCAAAATTTTCAAGAAAGATAAAGAATCTATTTCTTATTCTTTTAGAGTTCGAGTCCGTTGTGCAACATGAATATTTTTATTTATTTTTGTCCAAAATATTAAAAAATTGCTATTTTTGGAAATTGTTTTTGGAGGTTTTTCCCAACAAAATTGGACAAACTTGGTATCATTCGAAAGCTCTTGATGAGGAGAAGCTTTTTCTAAGCAAATGTTAAGTAATTTGATGAGTTCGAAAAAAGATATGAACGTTCGAAAATTTAAATTAAAGTTTGAATAATTGTGGTTTTTTTATTGCTTTTTGCCCATCACACTGTCCTATTGCCAATTTTTTTGCCTCACTTTTTTGTTACAAGTAATAAATTTTAAGATAAACGTTAACAATTGGTATTAATAGTTGCAATTTTGTCGTTTTTTGGTAGAGTTGTTTTTTGTCGTTTTTTAGGTTAGTTGGTATTATGTCGGATTGGTCTTTTGTCGGGTTGGTTTTTTGTCGTTTTTTATTGGCGTTGGTGTTTTGTCGTTTTTGGGTGAGTTGGTGTTTTGTCGGGTTGGTGTTTTGTCGGTTGGTGTTTTGTCGGGTTGGTGTTTTGTCCGCGCGCCTTCCTTCCTTCTCTTCCCATTCCCAACACCTCCCTTTCCTCCCCTCCCATTCGTCGATTAACGATTAACCCACTTTTTGCTTTCTCTCCTTTCCACATGTGCTAGACATCGCTGCATCTCTGCCTTAACATTTATTCAGCGCTTATTCTCCTCTGAGTTTCATTTCTAATTTTCTCGGTCTTTCCAATTTCATCACTTTTTCTTTCCCAATGTAACTGTAATGTCATCATTTTTATAGTGGCCTTAATACATAACATTTGAATTATCTTTTAGCGATCGAATTCAACACCCTTTCAATTTGGCTATCATGCAAATCTTCGTCAAAACTCTCACCGGGAAGACCATCACCCTTGAGGTCGAGGCGAGCGACACCATCGAGAACGTGAAAGCGAAGATCCAGGACAAGGAGGGCATCCCGCCGGACCAGCAGCGCCTCATCTTCGCTGGTACATCGACTTTTGATATGCCGAAACAATCATTTTTATACCCAACCCTTATTTTCAGGGAAACAGCTCGAGGACGGACGCACCTTGGCCGACTACAACATCCAGAAGGAGTCGACGCTTCATCTCGTCTTGCGCCTTCGTGGAGGGATGCAGATCTTCGTCAAGACGCTCACCGGGAAGACCATCACCCTTGAGGTCGAGGCGAGCGACACCATCGAGAACGTGAAAGCGAAGATCCAGGACAAGGAGGGCATCCCGCCGGACCAGCAGCGCCTTATCTTCGCTGGTACAATTTGATGTGCCGCAACTTTTAATCATAAACCCTTGTTTTCAGGGAAACAGCTCGAGGACGGACGCACCTTGGCCGACTACAACATCCAGAAGGAGTCGACGCTTCACCTCGTCTTGCGTCTTCGCGGAGGGATGCAGATCTTCGTCAAGACGCTCACCGGGAAAACCATCACCCTCGAAGTCGAGGCGAGCGACACCATCGAGAACGTGAAAGCGAAGATCCAGGACAAGGAGGGCATCCCGCCGGACCAGCAGCGCCTTATCTTCGCTGGTACAATTGATGTGCCGCAACTTTTAATCATAAACCCTTGTTTTCAGGGAAACAGCTCGAGGACGGACGCACCTTGGCCGACTACAACATCCAGAAGGAGTCGACGCTTCATCTCGTCCTGCGCCTTCGTGGTGGAAAGAACTAGAACGACGAACGGAGGAGATGATTGATCCGTATCGATCCATATTTTATGTAACTTGAGACCGTCCTGTATTGTGTTCCGTTTTATTCATCATCATGAAATGTATTTCAATGATCACGGAACGATAAATCCATCAAAACTCTGTCTTATCTTCTCCCGTCGGAAAATTAAGGTTTTGTCTATGAAAAATTTGGGCTTAGAATTTACAAAGTAATTGGTAGAAGTAAACATACGTACCACAATTCGTTGGTACACACCCAACTTGTACTTTGAGATGAGTTCCAGCTTTAAAGTTTACTTACACTCAAAATGGGGTGGAGCAATAAATCTGTAAGGATAGCAGAGCTAGCTTGGCACTTTTTAGAGCCCAAATTTGAATGTATCAGCGCGGGTTTACATTAGAATTATTGTACGAAATGCCGGAAAATTATTTTTGTACGAGTTGCCTATTGCGTGTATTGTCATGGCACAAAAATTCTACTAAATTCCCTCTTTTTAAGCTAAAATGATATTTACATGTACACACCGTTTCAAAAAACGAGACATGTGTCAATAAATAGAGAGTGCAGAGAAAAATACATTTCTCTCAATTTGGCGTACTATTTCTTTACAGAGAAAGAAAAAACTGAAGAAATGACGATATTCAAGAATCTTTTTTGAGATTTTTTGCCAACCAAACTGGACAATGTTGGTATCATTCGAAAGCTCACGTTGAGGAGAAGCTTTTTCTAAGCAAATACAAAGCGATTTGATGAATTAGAAAAAATATATGGGACTTCAAAATTTTATTTTTTGAATAACTTTTTAGCTGACCCTTTTTTTGCTTTTAAAAACCCTTAAGTTTTGTTCGCAATTTTTTTCTCTATCGAGATGCAAAATTTGGTGTTGATTTAACGTGCAGAAAAAAAGTTAAACGTAGCGAAGTAAATTCGGTTTTTCTCTATTAACAGAGATAAAGAAATAGTACGCCAAAAAGAGAGATGTTTTTTTCTTTGCACTCTCTATTTATTGACACATGTCTCGTTTTTTGAAACGGTGTGTATAGCAAAATGCGGTTAAGAAAAGCGGAAAAGTGACGAAAAATGGGGGAGACAATGTTTTTTATATCGGTTGTGCAGTAGTGATTCGGGATTTTTCTTTTGAATCAGTATCCTCTAATCCGTAGGGCTTTTTTCCTGGATTCGCTATGGGCACTTATAAGGGCGCCCCCACAAAATGTCCAGGCCACGAAATGTCCATAAGAGTAAAAACCCATGAAATGTCCAAAAAATAAAAAACAAAGTTTTTAAAAATCTATAAGTCTATTCTATGGCTTTCAGAGTGGGTGAACTTATTTCCGGATTTTATAAAATTTAATTTTTTGTTTTTCTGGACATTTCGTGGCTTTTTACTCTTGTGGATATTTCGTGGCCTGGACATTTTGTGGGTCAGCGCCCTTATCAGACAGTGTAATTTGAATTAGCGCACAAAAAAAAATTACACCTATTTATTACGCTATTTGGCGTTATGAATATTTTGTCTAACACTGGGCTTGACCCATAGTGACGCACTTGGAAATTTTTTCACTTTTTTTGATGTAAATTTTTGTTTTGTTTTTCAAGTGGGAACCCTTTTCTTAGCGCCCAAAAATTTATCTCATATGGAACTGGCCAGACAAACTGATTGATCACTATCGAACAATATTCTGTATAATATATATAAATTAAAGTTGATTTGATTAAGCAAAAATGACTTCCAATTCTACTGATGGTTGGGGATGTAACAACAGTGGGTGGGGTCAAAGCCAAGCAAAAATGACTTCCAATTCTGCTGCTGATGGTTGGGGATGTAACAACAGTGCGTTGCGTCCGAACCAAGCAAAAATGACTTCCAATTCTGCTGCTGATGGTTGGGGATGTAACAACAGTGCGTTGCGTCCGAACCAAGCAAAAATGACTTCCAATTCTGCTGCTGATGGTTGGGGATGTAACAACAGTGCGTTGCGTCCGAACCAAGCAAAAATGACTTCCAATTCTACTGACGGTTGGGGATGTAACAACAATGGCTGGGCTCCGAGCCAAGCAAAAATGACCAATTCTACTGATGGTTCGGGATGTAACAACAGTGTGAGGGGTCCGCGCGAATTTTCTCGGAGTTTCAGTGGACGCCCAGGATTTAATCGCCAACCTGTGGTTTTCTTTTGTGTTGTAAATTTCGGCACTTCATCTTATTTCTTTAGCCTCTAATGAACAAGTTGCCTCCAATTCCTCCGTCCACAATACTTTTCGTCGACGGCATTGAAAATAAGAACAAGAAATTGCCATTGCTTTCTGTCGAAGAGGTTTGCTGTTTAATAATCGATTTATAGAGTAGTACACATGAACAAAATGGGTCGGTACACTCAGTTTCAAAAACATTACCAAAATTCGAAAAAGCGAATTTTCAGTATCTGTTTGCTGATTGTGATCCGAATGATAGCAATAAGGTTTTTAATCCGAGTGTTTGAAGAAAAGTTATGAAGCATTGACATTGTCGTCGTTACAATAAAACTGACAGGCCTTTAGCTTTTTTGGAATTTTTTTTTGACCAGTAGTAAGCGTTTTACTGGCGACAGTAAAAGCTTTTTGTTACTGCAACACTTCAACATTTCATCCTTGTCAGATCACAAAGATTTTTTGGGACATTGCCAACATCAGTGTGCTTGACGTTACCCGGCCCAAACAGCACATGCGCATCAACCATTCTGCGACTGTTGAAGTGGGCAGTGTTGCGGACGCGCACAAAGGTTGTGTTGGGGAATGTGTATTGAATTGGATGTATTACTACCGGTATTCCAGTCTTTGCTACCTAACCCCCGTAATTTTTGAGGGAGGAGTTAGTAAAACAAGGAGAATACCGAAGGGGTTATGACTAATTCGTTTTACAATAGCAAATAATTGACAAGTGCATTTAGCAATTGACAAATTGAATGGCCTCACTCTGGACTCACAGCATACGTTGACGGTTTTTTGCTTTCACTTTTGTTTATCATCGCCACTTTTCCTTTGTTTAGGTCACCTTCTGTCTCAACGGGAATTCGCGAGTGCCGAAGAATGAGCAAATCATCAAATTTAGAAAATTCAAATACGGGCGGGACCATGAATTAAATCATGGCGACGAAGAGGAACACGATCAGGAAGGGGCAGAAGGAAAGGCGGAGGACAGCGGAGCCAAAAACAACTCGTTGGGCAATGATGAGACGGAGGAGTTCAGCTCGTGCTCCAGCGGAGACTTGCCTGTGGTGTGTTTGCCTCACATTCATCAAACCGTCCCAAATTTTCAAAATTCTGACATTCTTACAGACACGCAAATTTTCTCGGGATGAAATTGTCGATGAAAGCGCTGACGAATGCACCAAACCGGGCACCGAGGGGAACGACGAATGCGGAGGGGAAAAAGCAGAGGACGACGGGAGCAATGACGCGGCATCATTCAGCGATTCGGATGGCGAGTTTAGCTCGTGCTCCAGCGGAGATTTGGTACGTTGTCCAAGCTCGAAATAATTTGTGCCAATGACCTTGTCCCCAGAAATTTCGTTTTAGGATTTTCACCGTAACAAATCAAGAATTTCATCCGTTTTATTTCACTAACTAACCAAAAAATTTTAGACAGGTCATGGTTCCGGTGACGAAATTGTCGACGAAAGTGTTGCCGATTCGTATGAGGATGACGGGAAGAGGGACCTTAGTGAGGACGAAATGCCAGTGTTCTGATGCCGAGTATGCGATTATCTGATGACGCTTTACTACTACACTTATTCAAATATACTTTGATTTTTATTTTGAGTTGGTTTTGTTGTCGGATAAAGATTTTATCATTCCTTTTCCTGTGTGGTAGGGTTCAGTTTATTATTTATAAAAGCAGACATGGGTTCGTAATTACAGAATAAATTTGGATGTCAAATATCACCAATTTTAGGCTTAAATCGTTTCAACCGCTCCGCAAAAACCGTTGGAATGCGTTGTAAGCAGTTTCAAGTTCAAAAATCATCTGAAATGGTAGCGGACTAAGTCAGGGAATCCTCGTAACTGTTTTTGTTGCCTTCAAAATTACCTGTCGCGCAACTTCGTCTGTAATCTCCTCATGAGCAGCCATTCCCTGCAGCTTGTCATGCCTGAAAAAGTTGTCATGGTCAGATAATAAAAATGTCAACAAATTTACCACGATTTCACCCTGAGTTTGGCGTCGAAATCGTCCGGCAAAGTACTCTGAAAAACAAAAATGTGGAATAGAAATAAAAAAAGCATCCTACCATTGCGTTGATGGAGGCGTAAAGGTCGTTCAGATTGGGGAACAGTTCGTCCACCGCGCGAATGTTCAGCTTCAATTGGTCCAGGAATGTGATGAACAGCTCCACAATGTCCGCAATGCATTTGAGAGCATTTCCTTTGTCGTCGCGCACCGTAATGGGTCGGTCCTAACATTAAATTTTATGCACAAATTTGTGAATCCAAAATTTAATTTGCTCTTTTTTAATTAAAAAAAACCTCACGAATACGCTCCAACGCGGCCGGGCATTGAATGTAATATGAGCGGAAAAACTCGTCAATTGTCATGCCGGGAACCAATCGCAAAGCCACCTTAACTTTTTGTTTTTGAAAGTACTAATTCCGAATGCAATTAAAATGGCCATTTTTGCGTGTTATAGCAAAAAATTTTATATCTTTCAAAAATCACATACCTAAATAGTTTTTTTTATGTAAAATGCAACAAAAAAGATCGTCGCTACCCCTGAAATGTTGTGCCAAAAACATAAGTGTCACTCCTTTTAATTTTTAAATAAAATACTTTAAAAATGCCTAAAAATGTAAAGGTGTAAGGATATAACCAATGTTTTCGACGTCGATCAAACAGTACAACCTTGATTTGAACAAGCAGTTTTGAGCATTCCGCCGTGTACTCCTTGGCGTGGATATAATCCCGGCTGAACACCTTCTCCAGGCACTCCAACGCGTTGACCATCGCGTACAGTTCAGCCATGTTGTCAATTCGATCGCGCTCCGCATTGTTGTCATAAAGGCGAACCTGTGCGAAAATGGAAAAATTCGTGTTCATTTATATCTACTTTAAAGTGAAATTTACTAACTTCTTGTGACAAGTCAATTGAAGCCATGGCAAAAAATGTGGAAAAATTAATAGGTAAACTACCTAAATCAACAATTCATCCAATCAATAGATAAAAGCCTAAATCTAAAGGGGAAGCATAAAGCGTGAAGGTTAAAAAAACGAAGCATCACATTTTTATTTTCAAAATTAATGGCATAAGGCCAAACATATAATATTTATTTTATTTGCGTTCTTTTAAATAAGTGTTTTTACTTTTTTTTCACAATTCAAATACTCACCGATTGTACTCATTAAATTTGTTTAACAGGCCGAATTCAGCCCTAAAAGCATCCTTTTATATTAAATCAGCAAATAAATTAGGAAAATGGTGTCAGTGAATGGACGAAAGGTGAAAATTGTGAAGAAGCGGACGAACCGTTTCACTCGTCACGAGTCGGACCGGTACCTCCGCGTCAAACCCAACTGGCGTAAACCGAAGGGCATTGACAACCGTGTTCGACGCCGCTTCAAGGGCCAACGACGGATGCCGAAGATTGGCTACGGTAATGCTCGACAGACCCGGCACATGTTGCCCAACGGATTGAGGAAGGTGTTGGTGCACAATGTCAAGGTTTGCATTTCCTTGCGTTTCAAGGATTTTCGTTGAATTATTTTTTCTTGCTACACATATATTTTTGGACAAAAATCTAAGAAAAATCCAGGCCTAGCTCTACTTAATACATATTAAAAGTTTACTTTGCTGCACACTTCTCTTCCATTCTGCAATTATAGGACCTGGACGTGTTGTTGATGCAGAACAAACGCTATTGCGGTGAGATTGGCCACGCGGTGTCCAGCAAAAAGCGCAAGCAAATTGTGGAGCGTGCCCAACAGTTGCGCATTGTGCTCACCAACGGAAATGCCCGACTGCGCACCGAAGAAAATGAATAGACGGCGACGAACAGACGGAACAAAAAGAACTGTTGAAATTTTTGGAAAGTTTCAATTGAATTGTTTTGTTATTTTATTTGTTGAAGGTGCAAAAAGAAATGTGCTTACGCTTTGTGTAGTAATTTGTTTGAAAGTAATTGGGTTTTGCATCCGTTTTGTTTCTTTTGTTAGCCTTAGGTTGCAAAAAATATCTGATTTTCTGAATATGTTAGACGATGTCTTCGCCCGAGCAATGGCTTTCGGAAATGAAAAAGCAGGCGGAGAATCGGGAACGGAATATTCAGGTAGGAGTTCTAGCTGTCTATGGTCTTTCATTAATTACGTTGTTGTTGTAAAACATTTTACGCCTGTTAGGTCGTTTCATGCCATGTTTTAGTTGCTTAGAAACGCCAAGCCGTATGATGAGGGCCGTTTGCGTTCCATGGATTCCTCCTTGAAGAAGGTTAATACATTTAACTTTTAGATTTGTACGATTGCAGTTTTCTCCCCATTGTCAGGTGACGGCGTTTACAAAAAAACTGAAGAGCATCAGCGCCCAGTCGGCTCATCAGTTGCTGCCCGAGTTGGACAAGTTAAATCTGTCAAAATATTTGGATGAAATTGCGACAAATATCTGTGAAGCAAAACTGAAAACGTCAGATTTGGAGGTGAATTAAGTAAATAATTCATTGGTAATGACAGAATTTGTCTTTAACTTCGTTATTGATAATTTGAATACTGTAGCTCTATCTTTTTATGATGATAATGTCAAATGTTTAGCCGTTTTTATGCTAATAATGTCAAATGTTTAGTCGGTTGTCGCTTTTTGTGCCAAATTGGCGTCACTGTACCGCGAATTTCCGTCCCAATTGGTGCTCCAATTTCGCAAACAAATGCCCACAAAGAAAACCGATCGCATTGAGAACCCGTCAAAATTACGAGTGGATTTAAGGTTAATTTGTCAGGCCTATTTCCCTTTCAAATTCATACAATGAATTTTTCTCAGACTTTTCACTGAGCTTTTGTTAAACGGACTGTTTGAGAAGGACGGTATGCAACTGCTCGGTGCCGTCCTGTCCTATTTGGTTCAAACCGACAAACAGGCAATTGAAAATTGTTCTTTTTCCCCTAAAAAAATCCAAATTTAAGGACCATGTCAATGTCAGTGTGTTGCTTCCGTTCTGTCGTGTCGCCCTCTTCCCAATTGCTGGCATTGTGCCGTTGAACATCTCCCAACAGCAACCGTCAATGATGGCATCGACCGATCTGCTTTCATCAGTATTTTTAATTGAATATTTTTAAAAATCCGCGAAAAAATTCGCTTTTTGAGGTGTTCACTGATGAAAAGCGTAATGTTGTGGGTAAACTAATCACTGACTATTGGGACGGGTTGGTGGAGCACACGTCCACCACACGGCAGGCGATGAACAAATTGCGCAAACACATCAAACGACAGGAACGGACTCGAGGTAGGGAGGGGGTTTCGTGGACCTACGAGTAAACAGTTCGTGCTTTAATGCGAATGCTTTTCCTAATCTATGGCATCAAATTTTCATCCTTTCACTCAAAATCATGAAAATTCAAAAAAATGGCGTATAATTTTTTGTCGGATAAATCCTAGATCGAGGAGTTACAAGGGTATGGAAAACTAAATTTCATGGTTAGTAACAAATTCCAGGTGACGCTTCTGCTGACGATCGGCAACGCTTTGACACGCTGAAGGCGCTGTTCGAGCGACTGTCCACCGGTGCGGTGGACATTGGCGAATGTGTGGGTCGCGCACCGCCCGAAATGCCGGCAGAGCCCAGTGATGATGAGCGGGAGGAAGCCGCTGCGCGACAGTTGGGCACCGAGCTGAGCGAGGGCCGTGCCTCGTTGTGGCCCGACAGGCACTCCCAGCTGTTCTACGACTCGTTGGTGGACGTGGCACCGTTTGTGCCAGCGGCAGCGGTGGACAGCACCGGCGAGCCGAGTAGTGCTTCCGCTACGACCCCACAACGCCAGCAACAGACGGCAGCGGAGGTGCGATAGGAAATTGTACATGCACAAAAAAGCATACAATTGTGAATGCACAATGCCAAAATTGCCTGTTGACAACATTGAATCGCTCGAGCACAATTTTATAAACACACCCGACCGGATTTCAGCCTAATTGATCCGGTCACGATAAATATCCAGGGGGAATTCTTGGCTGTGTCAAGCCGTTTTCTGAATATTTGAAAACAAAGGGGTAGTCCGGGCGGGGGGGGGGTTGATGGCTTATTATTCTGACCATTTTTATTCGAATTTTAGCATCCACAGCAACCGCAACACATAAACGAATCCATTGACACTGTCGATTTGAGTTGTTTGGAACAGCAGCAGGAAGAGAGTGGGGATGGAAGCGGAGTTGGGGCGGAACAACAACAACAGCAGGACGAGGAACTTGTTACCGCTGAAACTTCGTTTTCAGGTCAACAAGAAACGGCGATGGACCAATATCAGCATGAAGGTAGGGGAACACTGACGCGTTGACAACCTGCCCCTGCATTTTAAGCTATTCGACAAAGTCACAGTGCATCGCCGTCGTCGATGCTCTCTTCCGGTTCGTCCAGCATGCATGAACTGCTCGACCGGTTGCCCAACTGCATCAACCGCGATCTGATCGATGCGGGTGCGCTTGACTTTTTGCGCAACTACGCACGCAGTAAAACCCATCGGAAACGGCTGGTCCAACACTTTTTGCAGGTAATTAGTTGTTAAATTTATTTAAAAATGGTCAATAATGCTCGCTCTATATGACAATGCTTTAATAATACCAATTAAAAAGCAATAAAAAGCGTCTGATCTTTTGCCAGCCATTTTAGGCCCCCGTCGACCGGTTGGATTTACTGCCTTTCTACGCTCGCTTTTTAGCAACGGTGCGGCCCGCTTATCCTGACCTGACAATGCAGGTAACGGGGCGCATTAATTATTGTTTGTTATATAAGCCAATAGACATTTTTATTCCCAAAAATCCATGTGAAATATAAACCAATATTCCGTCATTTTGGAAAGTATTAGTGAGATAATTTCGCTTTAATCCCTTCTATCATACAACGCCATAGATTGGATGTCTTGTTTTCAGGTTCTTCATGAGCTTTTGCTCCGCTTTCGCATTGTCAGTGGCCATAAACCCACCGATGGGCCGCGGGTGCCCGGCAAAAAGGTGGCCGAAGTGTTGACGGCATTGACAAGACTGGACGCCAAGCTGCACTTGTGCACTTTTCTTGCCGAACTGGTCAGCTTTAGTTTTTATAACAACCATTGGCACTAAAGAAATTCAAACACTATTAAATTAATGTTTTTAGTGTAAGTTTTGCATTTTGCCAAAAGCGGAGGCGTTGACCTGCTTGCGTCAGCTGTTGGTGTCCATGCGCGGACCTAAGGTACAGTCCGATAACACGAAAATGTTGCTTTATTAAGACCCATCTCAAAATCGGCGATTCCATTTATTTTGATTAAAATTAGAATTTTCTACCACTGTTGTATTGTTTCAATTCCCTTCATTTGTGCAGGTCGACATGTTGAGTGTGTTCGTCGAACATTGTGGCCCTTTTCTCCACCGGTCGCCGGATGCACACGCAAAGATGAGCGTGATCATGCAAGTGATGCATGACAAGTCATCCAACATTGAAGACGCTCGGCAAAAAGTGGGTGAGAATTAGCGGAAATGTCGGGTCAATAATATTACTTACTCTAAAGTAATGGTTGAGACTGAAAATTCTCGAGATTGCTCCTAATTAAATGCAATTAATTAATTGTTTATTTATTTTGCAAGATTTTGTTGGAAAATGCCTATTACGCGGTGATCCCGCCCGACGAGCAGGCATCCGGTGCTCGGGCAGTACGTGCGCATTTGCCGCCTGAGTACGAATTTGTACGCCAACAATTGGCCACCGAATTTCGTGTCAACACTTTTCGTCGCATGAACTGGTCCGATCCCGGCTTTGCAGGTGTACAATTTAATTTATAATTTTTAAATAAAATTCGGAATCACTTCTATCGACGTTAGAATTTGCCATTCGCCTCTTGTCCAACTCACAACGGGTACAATTTGACGAATTGCCACGGCTCGCTTCGCTGGTCAGCGCACTGTCTGATCACCACGATTGGGTTGGAGTGCGCGTGTTGGACGAAGTTGGTAATTTTGGGACCTTTCTACAATGTTTTTTGGTTCCATGGTTTCTTTTGTTTCTGTTTACTGCTAAATCACCAAGACAGAAATCGTCCTATGATTTTTAATTTGAAGATGTAACATAACTGAAAAAACCATTTTATTGGTTGCTCTACCTGTTCAGGTGCTCGAGTTTATTCGTCTGTCCATGGAGTTGAACATGACGCGTCTTCAGCAGCGAACCATTTGCTCGGTGGCCTACTTTGGCCAACTGTTCAACTACAACGTGTGCAACACGGCCACCCTTTTTAAGGTCGATTATCATTGCTTATTTGTCAACCCAATCATCATTATGCATCCGATATTCCAGGCTCTTTACCAACTGATCACTTTTGCCATTGCGCCATGCCCCGTTGACGGTCCTGACCATTTGGTGGTTCGTCTCCAGCGCATTCGGCTCGCGATCACTCTCGTGGACACTGTTTGCGAGTTCTTCGTCAGCGGCAAAAGCAAACGGCGGATGGACCACTTTCTGTGCTTCTTCTTCAGATTCTGTTTGTCAAAAATTTATCCCCAATCAACACCAAAAATATAATTTTCGTAAATTGCAGACTACGAAACGCGCGAGGCCTGGTCCGAACATATTGAAGTGCTCGACGAATTTCCGGAAGATGTAGAAAATTTGGTGGACGATGTCTTGAACACATGGCGTAAAGGCGAACATTTCCCCAAGGGGCTGGCCGAGGCCCACGAAAGAGTGGCCGAGGTGGAGCAGTTCTACAAGGCCAAAGTGCGGTGTTGATTAGCCAATTTGGGTTTTTGATTGGTGTCAAGGAATACTCTCCGCAGGTCGACGAATTGTTGGCAAACATGCGTTCAGCGGCCGCAAAACGGGCGGCAGCCGGTGCCAAAGGCGGCGCGGATGAGAGCGACGAACAGCGGAGGCTGGAAAAAATAATGGAGGAGGACGACGACGAGGAGGACGAGGATGAGGAGGAAGAAAACATGGAGTCACTATCGGAGGACGATGATGAAGAGGAGGAGGAAGACGAGGAAAGGTGTGCATTATTACTAATAATTGGTATGGAGTAAACAATTATTTCAAAGGGCTGAAGTTTGGTTCCGGTTTTTCGAGTAGTTTTTTTTCTGTTTTAAAGTTGTTACGAAAATTTTGAGTTTGCATTATTGTTTGATGAGAAAAAAATATATATTATTTTATCCTGCAATTCGTTCTATGTTTAGTGACGAGGACGAGGAGGAGGATGAGGACGTCTCGGAAGTGGGAATGATCACAGCGGAGGACGACGATGACGAGGCACAGCACATCCGTGTGCGCACTCAACAGCAGCAAGTGCAGCCGGAGGACGAAGACTTTATGCGGGACTTTGACCGATTGATGGTTGAGTCATTACAGGTCTTTAAAAAGAGCGTGCTTTTTTGATTATCTAAATTTAATATTTCAGTCCGCACCCGCCACGCTGCACGGACCGATGAGCGATTTGGCCGTTCCGCCGCTTGTCCGGCAAAAATTTGAGCGGAAACTCAAATTTGGTAAACATACAAAATCTCTTTTGCATTTTTTTTATTACCTTTCGCCTCGATTAATTCCAAATTTAGCCGATCCCACTGAGCCTACAACGGCGACGCCAATTGATCGGCCCGCTTCTCCTGCTGGTGTTTTGACTCCTTCCCATGGCGTTTCGTCTGTCGTTCGTCAACAACAGCACCATCAGGAGGTATGTTTTATGTGTGTTGTACATCGGCAATAAAATAATTGCCAATTTAACAGACTCCACGGATGGCACTGATGCTCCGTGCTTCCGCTGCGAAAGGGGGCGGCAGTGGCGGGGCAATGGCCAAGGCGGGCGGAGTGCAGTTAAAGGTGTGTAAATTGGTTGATACATTTGATTCAAGCATGACATTCATTTTCCTAATCAACCATTTGGTTTACTCTTTATTTATTGCTCCCATTTTACTGTGACAGGCTGTGCACATTGCGGAAGAGGTGGCCAATATGGACGAGAAATGGCGACTGGCCCAAGAGGCGCGCGAACGTGACCGAATGGAAATGAAAAAAGTGAGTAGGATTTGTTTTTTTTTCTTTGCGTGCCATAAATGTGAACCCACGGAATGCCGGGTTGGTTTCAGTTCAATGCGCACGTTTCCGTGCCAATGAGGTTTAAGAAGCCAGGGATTTCCAGACTTTTCTCAGTTGACCAAATCCAACAATCTGATACCACAGAAAGCTTAACATGTTGAAAAGCTTTTCTAAGCTATTGCTTGGTGATTAGACAATTTGCAAAAAAGTTATAAAATGGAAATAGAAAAAAAATTCGAAATTTTTGAGTTTTTTCTTAAATGTTGGGTTTTAAATATATATTTTCAACAATTTATTTCCAGGTCACTTTGGCCATGAATGAGCGCATCAGCGCGGACGAAGAAGCGGAACGTCGTCGGCAAATTCAACAAAAACTGTTCACGTATCAGCAGCAGTCGCCCACCGGCGGTGGTGGGTTTCATCAGCAGCAGAAAACGTCCGATTAATGGAGTGAAAAATGGCAAAGAGACATACAGAGAAATATTTTTTTGTATTGCATTTTGTTTTTTGATTGAAATCTATCGATATTTATTGCTTTGTTTTGTGACCAATTTTGTTTGGTTTGTTGATGCTCATCCAGCAGCAGGGAAATTAAAAATTTTAAATTTAATATGTATTTATAATTGAATGTTTTTGACTTGGAAACAATTAAAATCGATAAACAAACAAAGTGGGGGGAATTGGGAATCCATTTTTTGCGCGTATGTTATGAAGAAAGGCCTTTTTTGGTGAAACGCGTTGAGAAAAATGCAATAAAAAACTGAAAGCCCTTTAAGGTTGGTTTTTTTGAATTTTCAAATACCCCTAATTTCAAAATTTTGTGATTTTTTAACACTTTCTCTTTAGCCTTATTTGGGCATTTTCGTGTAATTAGGAGATATTTTCGTATTCTTTGGTGCATGTTTGGTATTTTTTATAGCATACCACGCAATATCTTACAGATTAGTGAGGAACATTCAGTTAAGAAATATTTTATGTGAAATTTTTATTTTGCGAATAAATTTGTCATGAGAAACACAAGGCCACATACAAAATAGAGAAGGAGAATGCATAAGTCATGTTCAAATGAAGATTTGCCTCAAGGGTCCTAACTTTCCCTCGAATTCAAAACAGAAAGCCAATCCGAGATAAAAAATGGAACAGTTCACACGACCATAAAATTGACCCATAAATTTTTTGACATTTTTAACGCACCACAACTTTTCGCTGACCACAAAATGTCCGGGCCACGAAATGTCCACAAGAGTAAAAATACTTTAAACCAGTTTTTTGAAATTTTCTAGCAATATAGCCATAACGGCGCTAGTGTAAAAGTTGGCCTTTTTGAAAATTTTTTAAAAAAGTCATGAAAATACATTTCCGGGGGTTTTCGGGGCCGCTGATCACGAATATGACATTCATTTCGACCAATTTCGAACCCCGGACCCGGATTCGAACAAAAAGTCGAAAATCGTAAATTTTCACTTTCAACACTGAATTCGCGCCGCCAAGACACATTTATGTAATTCAATATTAAGGAGACACACTATCCATTTCCAGCATATCGGGGCAGTATTAGGAAAATAGGATAGTGTGTCCTATATAATGTTATTATCATAAATGTGTCTCATAAGTTCTGAGTACCACATATGTCTAGAGATTTGAAATTACAATGAAAATTTACTGATCATAAATCCGGGTCCGGGTTCGAAATTGGTCGAAATGAATGTCATATTCGTGATCAGCGGCCCCGAAAACCCCCGGAAATGTATTTTCATGACTTTTTTAAAAAATTTTCAAAAAGGCCAACTTTTACACTAGCGCCGCCATAACTTTTTTTGAAACCCAACGAAATTTTTTTGCAATTTTATAGAATAATAGAGGACTTCTAGGGCTATCGAATGTTACTAAAAATGTTTCATTTGGATGCTTCTAGAAAAAGTGGTGCATTGAAGTTGCCAAAAATTTTATGGTCGTGTCTTTTTTTGTGGTCGTGTGAACTGCAATAAGACCTTATTAATTGCCTAACCTTCTTGGCCAAAATCAGTTTTTCAAAAATTTCCATTTTTAGACTTTTTTGTTGGAATTCGAGCGTGAAGTTAAGACAAAGCACAAATTACGAAAAAATTTTTATACGCAAATGTCCCGTTTTTTCTTGCGATGTGAGATCGGAGGTCAGAGGTGGCAAATTCCTTTTGTTGAAGGCGAAAACCGATCATTTCGGAAGACTGAAAAGATAAAGAAATTATTGAGTGGAAACTTTTGGCAAAGAAGGCGTGGTAAGACGCGCAGTAGAGACCGGAAGTTTAAAACTACCGAGCCCGGGCAACACTTACAATTGACCGGGCCGCCCGTTCAAAAAACCCGTTTTGCCGGTCGGCCCGGCCTCGTGGGTTTGTCCAAAAAAGGGAACCGGGCGGGCTGGCAAAAGCCCGCCAGGCCCCGGGCCCGTCCTGTCCCTATTAAGTAGTACACATGAGGAGTCAATGGCAATTAAACTTTAAAAATGGAGTGTCTCATTGTATCGCTTGACTGACATTTGCACCTAATCGGTCCGAAAAGGGCAAGAGTCTTAGAGTTTTTTAGGTATTCAATTTATCAGTGAATTGGCGGTTAAAACGCGTAAACTCTTGAGGGCGTTGGGGCAGGGACCCAAAGAAAAACCTTAACAGAGTGAAATTTTCTTGAATTTGAACGATAGACACAAATGTGAATAGAAATTGCACTTAATGACTGATCTTCAATTTCCGTGCACCGACTACGCAACCCCTTGAAAACAAAAAACCTGCAATTGCAGGCACTAAAATGATCGACAAGACTGTCGATGCGGCTGCCAAGACCGTCGATGCGGCTGCCAAGAGTGCTGCCAAGACTGTCGATGCGGCTGCCAAGAGTGCTGTCAAGAGTGTCGATGCGGCTGCCAAGACCGTCGATGCGGCTGCCAAGACCGTCGATGCGGTTGCTGAGGTGATAATAGGCACCAATTCCAGAGCCAATAATCACAGTGCAGATGAACAGGAAGTACTTCCCTAAAGTTATCGATGAGTGAAAAATATAAACATGGGAAAACATTGAGCTGATCGTAATTTTTTGGCGGCCTCCTTGCACGCGTCGCGGTCCTAAATTTGCAGAAGATAATTTTCGACGTCGTCCATTCTACCCGTTCGCTGTTTCTTTCCAGCGTGTCAAGACGCGCTGTGATATCGGCGTACCGCGGTTGTCGGGGCTGTTGGGCGACCTGGATTGGTTCAACTCGGGTTGCCGCAAGAGAACGCCTACGGGGTTGTTGTGGATTGCGCATAAAGTTCAAAATTGAGCCGATAAAGATAATAAATAATATTTCGGTAGAATACGAGCTTTGCTTGCTTAGACCGGATAGAATTCGTAAATTTTCAGGACAAAGTGAATTAAATATAAGTTTTGGACTTTGATTTTTCATGTTAATAAGACAAAATTCAGTATACTACGCGCTAACAAAAGAAAATTTAAAAAATGCAAATAATAACTACTCAAAACTGGCGATAAGTGACAAAATTATTCAAAACAAAGACCGAAACGTTTAAAATGAATTAAAACTTCGAAAAGAAAATTTTTAAAATTGAATTTTAATTAGGTAAATATTTTTTTAATTGACTTTTTTTCGTGTCATTTTTCAAAATTATATATGCTACGCGCTAAAAGTGATTTTTATCGGATTTTTGCAAAAAATGATCAATTTGTGCTTTTCATATCAAATTAATTGATAAATTTGCAAAAATGCATATCTTTTGTCTAGAAATTTTATTTCTTTTCGAAGGGATGTGGCGAATGAATCCCCCCCCCCCCCCCTCTATACTTACACATAGATTTGCAGATTGGTGTTAGTGTGCGAATTCGAATTGTCGTTTCGTGCAGAACAAAAAGCCGCAATTAAACATTCGAAAAATGCAAAAAAAAAATTAGCTGTTTTAATGAAACTTGTGACTGCAGATACGACAAACTCACCAAAATTTTGTGTGGGTTTCTTTTTCGAGAAAATGGAGTCGGCCGACATTGCAACGGAACAAAGGATTTGCGAATTGGACAAGGAAAAGCGTCGTTTTCGAGATTAGTTTATTTTTTTTTGCTGGTCAATGATCAGATTGTTGCGATTATTCGAGCTCACTGAAATTCATCCGAATTACGACTAACAAACTGTCGAAATAGACAAAAATGCTAATTTGAGGACTACCACCCTAAAATGCAGCATTACGTCCCCCCCTCCCCCCCCCATGCCGTACGAGTTGAGTTTTTACCTAATTTTTAGGCAGTGTTCCCCTTTCGCAGCGGGGGGGGGTTAAATTTTAGAAAAAGAAATGCTTTTCCCATTCTCCAATCGTTAGCAGCGGCAACAGGCAACACATAAGACAGAAAGGAGCGTAAAACAGGAGAAAGAGAGAGAAAAAAAGAAAGAGAGAGAGAGAGTGGAGAGAGTTATGTGAGAAACGAAAAGGAAGGTGAGGAACGCATAGATTGCGCCCGCGGGGGAAGAAAAGTGGCCGTCTGTCCGACCACCGCTGCTTTTTATGTTGCTGGGACGACGCCAACACAACAGCCAAAGCCAATCTGTGCCGCTTTGCTTCACAAAAATTCATACCATGGCCCAGCAGGATGGGGGGGGGGTTGTCATTACAACTCGTACAAAACGCAATTCTTCATACAATGGCTTAGGGTAGGCCTAAGCTTTAGGCCAGGCTTTGTAAAATTTTTGATTGTACGAGTTGCCGCATTAACCCGGCTGGGGCACGGACAGAAAACTGACGTGCACACGAAATTCGCACTTTAAAAGTTGCGCGCCATAACGCAAAAATTCGCCACAATCCCCGGTCGTTCGCTTTTTTTAGTCTAGCATAAGCTTCTAATTGTAAGCATATAGAGTTTAGTTAGCGCGACCGCGATTCGCGGCCTTTTTTTACGCGATCCGCGGCCACGGGATTTTTCTGTACGCACTCCACCCCTGGTTTATACACGCTTATTTATACCAATTTGCCGCATTTGATGAACTGTGGAAAATAGCAAGACATCATCAAACCAAAACAATGTCCATTTCAGAAGAGAGTACTTACTGTATCACGTCCTTTTTTCTCCTAATTATTACAAAGTTTTACACACATTTTTTTAATGAGTTTTCCATGCGGAGACGGATGGCGGCAGCAAATCCATCCGGAGGAACAGCTACCACAATACGAGCAGAAATGTGACATTGAAATGCAACTGGACACTCTCAAACAAACGGTGAAGGTAGAGAGAGAGAGAGCGAGAGAGGAGAATTTAATTAATGCGAGATTTTGTTGTAAATTTGACAAAAAAAAGAACAAGAGAGAGGAGAGAGAGAGAACAGAGAGAGAGAGAGGTGAGAGAGAGAGAGGGCGGTAAAATCAGTGCCATGGATTGACATTTTAACACATCAAAAGGCAAACACAAAAGCATGTGCAGAGTCGGCACAACTAAAAAAGCATTTGCCTGAATAATGTGGTCAATTTCCTCACCTTGGCATTCTTCCTCATCATGTCTGCAATGTTCCTTTATACACAAATTAGCTTACTAAGTGACCGGATTTATACCCAAATTGGCAATGTCGACAACAGAATTCGAGATCATCTTGACACCAAATCTGAGCGTCTTTATGCCAAAATTGACGCTTTATCTGCCCAAGTTCAACGACTTGGGCTGGCAATGGCTACGCTTCCGAATGGAAGGTCTGTCATCACTTTTGGTCGACTGTCTGTGGAGGCCGTGCCCGGACATTTTAGAGCTTACTATGTTTAAATTCGAATAGCAATTCCATTGAAAACGCCAATTAATCGAAAATCATTTACTGTCTGTCCGGGACTAATTAATTATAAGGGGAACGGATGAAGCAGACATTTGGGATCATTTGTCAATTTTCAGACACACCACAACTTGATGAAGGAGGACAACGAACGACAGAAGAAGAGAAGGCATTTTGCACACACACATTAGCCTCCTCCCGTGATCTCATCCTCAACAATGTTATTGATAAAAGCGGGACGAAGGATAGAAAATAAATTTAAAATTATTTACATTTTTATGAAAAGATCATTCTGCTGAAGGAGTGATCTGCTGATCAACTTGGTGCAATTGACTTATTTGTTCAGCCAAAAGTTAGGCCCTAGCAGGAATTATTTTCAGATTTTTCCCATAGCTTAGCTCCGAGAAGAATTTTGCTCCGAGAAGAATTTTTTTTTTTTAAAGTTTTAATCATATATTTTTGAGCACCTAATTTATGAGCAAACATTTTCAAAATTAATGAACAATTCGTAGAGCTGTGGAAAGGCAGTGAGTTTGGATGCTTTCGAAAGCTCAGGGATAGGGCTAAATTTAAGTGAAGAAAGTTTTTTGCTATATTCAATTTTAACAATTTTACGCAAATTTTTCTTCAGCGACAATGTTTAACCGTATATAATTTGTTACATACTGTATCATTGTGATTCGAAATCCTTTCATTTGAATTCAAATTAAGTGCTGAAAATTTTGGCATTATGTTTGCATTTATTCAAATTTTAAAATTTTACTTCTTCAAAGTTCCGCCGAATAGGAAAGTTTCATTCCGGTTTCAGCGGATTTTGCATTTTCATTTTACCATGTCTAATTTTCTCAACCATACGCTGTCTTCATCATCGACAATCCTTTCGGCGGCGGCCGCCGGTGCTAATGAAACGACCGAACGATTTCGACTGGTATTGGTAAGTGTCAGTTCGGTTTAATATTCGGTATGGTCTTCTTTTTCAAAATTTCTGCTCTTAAAACCCTTTCTTGACCCTATCCTTGCCTAATTTTGCTGACAGGAACGCGGTTAAATGTCCTTTTACCGATAATTGGACCGGATTTACCATTCTTACTAACCAACTTCTCTCTTCCCCGTGTTTATGGTATTTCCCAATTTCGAATGTATTCCTCCTTTAAAATTAATTGATGATTTTCCTTTCCAGCTCTGTCCATGTGTACTGCTCCAACTTCTTCCCCCAACATTTCCTCCATTTTCTTCATTTTTGTCTCTTTCTTTAGGATGACTTTGTCACTGTCCATCCCCATTTGACTTGTGCACTCATCGCCGTCTCCGTCTCGTTGGCCACCCATTTGGCGCTGTTCGTCTTCGCCCGTCTCTTTGACTTTGCGTTGGCAAAGTTTCGCCCATTTGTCCGTCGTTGTCGTCTTCGTCGTGGAGGAGGACGGTCATTCCGCGTTCACATCAGCGAGTAATACCTTTTATTTTACGTTTTTTGTAAGTTCTTCCAATTTTATATTGAAAATATGTTTCAGCAAACCGTTCGAATATTATTTTGAAGCATTTTTTGATGCGAAATGCAAAATTTGGACACCAATTCTGACCAAATTCTGGTCCAATGTGAATTGTTTGTTTGAATTCCAAAGTTTTAATGCGTTTTTTATACAAAAATTTTTTTTCAAAAAAATTCCCTGAAAAATGTAATTATAGGAAAAAAATCTTTAAAAACCCAAAATTTCTCATAAGAATTTATTTGTTTTGCGCCTTTTCACAGTGCGCCACTGTTGTCATCCAACGGACCGTTCATTCACTCACAATTTACGCAACATCAGCAACGGGCGAGTGGCAAAAGCCAACTGCTGCACAAAGTGCCAACAATTGAAGCGGATGGCGGAGACGACGACGGTGGCATTGCCAACGCTGAAAAAGCGAAACGGACGACGACGCCCGTCGCCACGTCTCGACAACGTCACCAGCAGCGCGGGTTGAGGCTGAGCAGCAGCGGCAGCGGTGGTCGCATCGGCACGCGACGGACGACGACGACGGTGGACACCACCGGCGCTGCCGCAAAAGCGGTGCCGGAAACCGCTGCCGGGAGCAAAGCGGCGCCGAATGCCAAAGAGACGACGACGGCCAATTTTTGGACGGACCCGAACAAATTCGTAGGCTTTGTTATTGCTGTACTGTCTGACAATGAGCCGATGAAATATGCCATCCCATTTTTGTGTACGCAATTTGCACCACTGAATTGTGACAAATTTCAGTTTTCGTTGACAACCGATGACGAGGAGGACGATGAGGAGGAAGGGAAGAATGGCCGCCGTTCCGCCGCTGGGATTGCCTAACTTTTGGACATACCAATAGCAATAATTACCTAATTAGCAATATTAATTATTTACGATTTTTATTTTTACACATATTATTTATTCCGCCTAATTTTGACCCAGAAAATTGCTTTGAAATCAACAAATAAAAATGTTTCAAAAATAATGGAAAATGCGATATAAAGTTACTTATTTTTTAATTTAAAAAAAAATTGACAAAAAATGTATAATAATAATGATAATAATACGGTAAGTGATCAGTCGCTTTTCGTTCCCGGCAATCTTTCGGTTCATTGGTCCCGAAATTTTTTTTTTTAAATAAATTCTGGAAAAACATTTCTAAGGCTAATTTGAGCCACTGAGTACGAATCTGTCCACCTTCTCAACCAATTTCGAATCCCGAACCTGAATTCGAACATTTACTTAAAAATTAATATCAAATATTTACATATGTACGCCTAACAATAAGCATTGACAACTTTTTCCGTTGAACTATCGACACATATATTCGTCCAAATAACAACAATTGGAGCGTTGTCCCGGATGTCTAGGCGTACACATATTTGATGAATTTAAATTTTTGAATTTTTTAAAAAATGTTCGAATTTGTGTTCGGGATTCGAAATTGCCGAAAAGGTGGGTCAGATTCGTACTCAGCGACTCAAATTAGCCTTAGAAATGTTTTTCCAGAATTTATTTAAAAAATTCGGGACCAATGAACCGAAAGATTGCCTTCGTTCCCCTCCTACTGTAGCGTACTGTACTCTCCTGCCAATGTCCTCCTGCGGCAACAGATTTCAGTTTTGCGTTCTTTCTGCACGGCTAGAGGGGCGGCACTGCCAGTTTTGACCCGTTTCAATGTTGGCACTTTTCTTTTTGCATTCCATCACTCTGCTTAGTGATTCACTCTGAATCCGTCACATACCTAAAAAAGTTTCCGACATTTACAGTATTATCTCAAATTTGTTTACTCGTAGCTCCATTCATCTTCGTCCTCCTCTTCCCAATTTGGTAAATCGCCATTGTTTTTAGCTGGCTCCGTTGCCTTTGGCGCCGTTTTCGTTGCCTCCGCAACTTTTGGCGCCGTTCTTGCTGGCTCCGTTGCCTTTGGCGCCGTTTTCATTGCCTCCGCAACTTTTGGCGCCGTTCTTGCTGGCTCCGTTGCCTTTGGCGCCGTTTTCATTGCCTCCGACGCTTTTGGCGCCGTTCTTGCTGGCTCCGTTGCCTTTGGCGCCGTTTTCATTGCCTCCGACGCTTTTGGCGCCGTTCTTGCTGGCTCCGTTGCCTTTGGCGCCGTTCTTGCTGGCTCCGTTGCCTTTGGCGCCGTGTACCGACTTTCGGTTAGACCGGTTTAGGATCCCCGGTTTTCGGTTTCGGTTCGGTTGGACGACCGGGACTTAACTTAGTCGTTACCTTACAACCCCCACAAACCAGGAATTTTTTTTATTATCAATGACACAAAAACTGATGGAAACGCTTATTCATCCACCAAAAGTCCGGAAGAACCGCCTCCACTTTTCCCCATTTCTTTTTGGGATGAATTGAATGAATCGGGGGGGGGGGGGGAGAGAAGAGAAAGGTCAATCGCCGCGAGGCTGGGACAACCAACAGCCCAAGGAGCAAGCAGCACACATCACTCCGCAGCTTTTGGCGCCGTTCTTGCTGGCTCCGTTGCCTTTGGCGCCGTTTTCATTGCCTCCGACGCTTTTGGCGCCGTTCTTGCTGGCTCCGTTGCCTTTGGCGCCGTTTTCATTGCCTCCGCAACTTTTGGCGCCGTTCTTGATGGCTCCGTTGCCTTTGGCGCCATTTTCGTTGCCTCCGTCGCTTTTGGTGCCGTTTTCATTACCTCCGCAACTTTTGGCGCCGTTTTCGTTGCCTCCGACGCTTTTGGTGCCGTTCTTGCTGGCTCCGTTGCCTTTGGCACCATTTTCGTTGCCTCCGTCGCTTTTGGTGCCGTTTTCATTACCTCTTGCGCCTGTGATGTCGTTTTTGAACCCCCGGGGGTTTTTGTGGAATCTATTAGCGGTGCGTTTGTTTTTGTTGTTGTTTTATGCTGTTCTATCTCTTCTTCTTCCGATTCCGTCACATATTCATAGGACCATTCATCTTCATCTTCTAATTCTTCCTCATTAGCCTTTGTCATCGTTTCCTTTTTCTCTGGTGACTCTGTCCTCTTCACTGTCTCTCCCGGTTTCTTTTTCTCTGGCGATTGTGTCCTCTTCACTGTCTCTTCCGCTTTCTTTTTCTCTGGCGACTGTGTCCTCTTCACTGTCTCTCCCGGTTCCTTTTTCTCTGGTGACTCTGTCCTCTTCACTGTCTCTCCCGGTTTCTTTTTCTCTGGCGATTGTGTCCTCTTCACTGTCTCTTCCGCTTTCTTTTTCTCTGGCGACTGTGTCCTCTTCACTGTCTCTCCCGGTTTCTTTTTCTCTGGCGATTGTGTCCTCTTCACTGTCTCTTCCGCTTTGTTTTTCTCTGGCGACTGTGTCCTCTTCACTGTCTCTTCCGCTTTCTTTTTCTCTGCCTCTTTTGTCTTTCCGTCTGGTTTTATTCCTTCTTTCTGTATTACAGTACCTTCTTTGGCTGTGCTCGGCTTTGGTTCTTCTTCCTCTTCTTCATAATCAGTGACTTCCTCATATGACCATTCGTCTTCATCGCCCCACTCCTCATCTTCTATTTCTTCCTTTTTCGCCTCTGGCTTCTTCTCATCTATACTTTTCTTCCCTGGCTTCTTCTCTTCAACCTTTCCCTCCACCTTTTTCTCTTCCTTTTTCGGTTCTGGTTTCTTTTCCACCTTTTTCTCTTCCTTCTTTCCCTCTGGCTTTTTCTCCACCTTTTTCTCTTCCTTCTTTCCCTCTGGCTTTTTCTCTTCCTTCTTTACCTCCGTTTTCTTTCCCTCCGGCTTCTTCTCCACCTTTTTCTCTTCCTTCTTTCCCTCTGGCTTTTTCTCTTCCTTCTTTACCTCCGTTTTCTTTCCCTCCGGCTTCTTCTCCACCTTTTTCTCTTCCTTCTTTCCTCTGGCTTTTTCTCTTCCTTCTTTACCTCCGTTTTCTTTCCCTCCGGCTTCTTCTCCACCTTTTTCTCTTCCTTCTTTCCCTCTGGCTTTTTCTCTTCCTTCTTTACCTCCGTTTTCTTTCCCTCCGGCTTCTTCTCCATCTTTTCCTCTGCCTTTTTCTCTTCCTTATTTGCTTCTGCTTTCTTCCCTTCCGCCTGTTTCTCTTCCCTTTCCTTTTGCTGTTTCTGCCTCTCTTTCTCCGCCTTTTTATCTTTTGTCTCCACTTCCTTTTTCTCTGCCATTGTTTTGTTCCTTTTCGCCTCATTTGGCAACATTATTTTCTCTGCCACTTCCACTTCATTTTCGCCTTCCATCGACTCTTCTTCATCTTCTTCTTCCTCATCTTCGTCATAATCGCTTTCATCTTCAACGCCATTCTGTTGATAAATAATTAATTGTTTTTCTTTACTTTTTCATTTTGCTAATTATCTTACCATCATTTCCTCAGGCGGTAACAATCTGAGAAATCTAAATTAGAGCTAAATTACTACCAATTTGTTGGCACTGATTATTTATGAGCAAATGCCATTGATCATTTTTTGGCTAATTGTTTAACAACTTTGATCACTTCCCTTGGCCCAATGCCATTGATCATTTTGTTGACCAAAAATGAAATGATAGGTTTTATGTCTGTCTATCAAAATTGACAATGATCAGAGTTCCCGATCATTTTTTTCACTTACTCTTCTAGCCGATTGCTCTCGACAGCCTCGTCGAAATCCATGTAGTTCTGTAATGGCGTTGAAATCACTGATTAAAGCTTAGAACTTTTCAATTTAATCCAAAAATGTTTTGGCGGCATTTTCTCTCTAATTTTATCCAAATATCACTAAAATTTTGTTAAAATCTTCTTTTAATTTCGCCATTTATGTAGTATCTTTGTCGGCACTTTTTCACTTTTTTTTCTTCCCCATCTTTTGCCCCCCATTTTTGGCACTTTTTCCCCGGTTTGTTTGTCCACCCCCAAATAGTCCGTTTTGAAGAACAGTTGCGGTGGCAACGGCACTTCCGTGCCGTTGTTGCGCGGGTTGCCCGCCGCCTTCTCGCGCATGAAGTCGCGCTCCTGCTCATTGCCGCGTACAGTGATATCCACCGCGTGGAACGGCACGCCGAGCGCGTCCAGTGTCATCAGAATGCGCTGCACTTGTTTGCGCATCTTAAAACAGAAACAAAACAGTGCCGCTTAATCATTGGAAATGGAAGCGCCCTTACCAAAATTGGAATTCACCGAAATTTGCTTTTTTAATTTAAAAATTTGAAAAGCTCCCCTCAATCTTCAATCTACCAAAGTTTCTCGAGGCCCCAAATCTCGAGAACAGTATTGTGAGATCATTTTTGGTTCTGATAAACTCTTCTTTTTAATATTGATCACTGACTTATGCATTTAATTCGTTTATCATTGAAGCATTTGGTTTAATTGATTAGATTTTCTAATCCAAAAAACCCCTCAATTCTGAATCTTCATGATCAGCCCAATTATTCAAGTAAATTTTTGCCCAACTTTTTTGGCATTTTTGGATTTACGGATGGGACTGATTGCTCGATGATGGCGGCTTTAAATATGTTTACTTCTGAGTTTCCGGTCACTGTTGTGATGTACACCTTCAGGTCCTGGTGATGCTCGTTCAGCTCCGACGAGCCGCTGGGCGAGAACATCGCTCGCTTCGAGAAGGAATGAACGGAAATGGAAAAGGAGGCGGAAAATGGCACAAGAAAAACGAAAAAGCTAAAATTAAATATAAAAAAAGATAATTACCCAATTAAAATTCCATTTTTTCAAATTGAAAAGCCATTGAAAAGGCGGCGGATAAACAATTGGTGCAGCCGGTTGGGTGTTTTGTTAATGGATGATCGACGAAGTGAGAAAGGGACGGATCAGAGTGGAAGGAACACTTTCTTTCCCGCTTTTCCTTGCTAAATTGGTTTGTCTTGGGGCGGTGATTAAGGGACGCCGGAGGGGGGGGGGGGCAAAGGGCACAACAAAACGGTGCCCCCGGGCGTGGGCTGTCAATGCTTTTCCCTTGGGAGTAGGAGGGGCGGCAGGCGGGGAATACTTTCCCCTTGGGGCAGGGGGAGAGGGCAGGGACGGGGAATGCTTTTCCTTTGGGAAGCGGGGGTGGGGAGGGGGTAGCAAATACAGCAAAATTGCGCGATTATCTTGAGGAGGGAAAATGGAAATGCGAAAAAAATTGGATAAAAATTCCCACATTCGAATAACAATTTGCGGGGAATGCTTTTCCCTCCTCCCACAAGTACGGCCAAGGAAATGGGAAAAGCACAATTGCGGAAAGAATTTGAGGGGCGGGAATAAGGTTATCGATTCATCGGATCGGACCCGGGAAAAGCAGCAGAACAAGAGGAATAAGATGAAGCATTAGTCGGTGGGTCCCCCCCCCCCATCCCTTTCTGTCTGTTCTCATCCGTAATATCCGCAGTAGTGTCAGTCTCTCAGCAGTCCGCCAATGGTTGGGGGCACTGATCCGGCGGAAAGTGATCGGCCGCTCGCCGACCCATTCAATGCTTATGGGCCCGGAGGTGTAATAAGCGGCAGCAGCAGAAGCAGAACCCCTCCCCCCACGGGGACGGTCTAATGGCAAAAATAATGTGAACACCGACCACTGACTGTGGCCATGACAAAGCGGCGACACGGTACCCGCGGTGTGCGCCGTTCATTGACCATTTAATTGTGCCAAATTCAGACAAGTCGAGGAGGACTGATCAAAAGAAAAAAGAAAATTTCCATGGAATTTCTGGGCAAAGGTCGCCATAAAATTCATTGACGGACCGTCAAATGTCAAAATTAATTGGGTAATTATTGATAATATAAATAGTCAGAAACTCAATGCTATTTAAACACTTTTTGATTGGATTAAAAATAAATAAATTGGGGTTTTTAATTTTAAAACGAAGCTTCAATAGAAAGATTTTTATTTTAAATTTTGACAAAAAGCATCATAAATAATTGATTTGCTTTGACAATTCTTTCTTTAATTGAGTGGCCAATTAAATTAAATTAATGAAAAATATTTATCGCTTTTTCACCGTTTTCATCCCCAAATAATTAATTTTGGATTTTTAAAATGTAAATGCATTTTTAATAAAAATTGATCGTTTCTCCTCGTCGTCTGATCAGCCGTACATTTGCGCGATCAGCAGATCGTCCTCCTCGTCCACCAGACTTTCGCCCTTGCGGAAGCCGGCGCCGCGTCGGTTGGCGCCCGCGGCGCCGCCGCGCGCGGCCAACCGGCGCCGCCGCGTCGCCTTCATCACCGCGTGCACGAGCGCCGAGACGAGCACGAAGGCAGCAGCACCCGCCAGCAACAGTTCCAGCGGCACGCGCTTGTCCCCGCCCGCGGCGTTTGCCTTTAAAAAAATGTCGGTCTTGAAAAGAACGGTAATACCGTAACCAATGCATTAATAGTGAGTACGGTATTCCAAAAATCTAAAATATTCAAATTTTGTGCCCGTGAATACATCAAGCAATGCTTTTGAAGAATCCCAGCTGTTCATTTGAGACTGTGGCACTTTTCAGGACACTTTCCCAGAGACATAGGCTCGGATTGACCCGCAAATTTGGGGGAATAAAGCCTGCCATTCTTGGAGTCCATTAGCAGAAAATCAAAAATGCGTATCTAATTTGGGCGCTATTTTTTCAATTTTTTCTTTTGGCATTTTGACTCACTTTTGGCACGGCACTTTTTGTCTGTTGCTCTAATTTGGGCGCTATTTTTTCAATTTTTTCTTTTGGCATTTTGACTCACTTTTGACACGGCACTTTTTGTCTGTTGCTGTTGTTGTTGTTGCTTCTGTGCATGTTGCTGCTTGTGCTGCTGATTATGTGCTGCTTCTTCTTCTCGTCCATGCTGCTGTTGTTGAGTGTAATGTCTGTAAATGGAAATTTAAAAAAAAGTTATAAAATACTAAATTAATTTATTTAATTCCAAAAAATCCAAATATTTTTTTTTGATCTACCTTCCGCGTTCTTGTGACATTGAAGCTCGCTCATTTGCTTGACAATGCTTTTCATCCGATCTAAAAAAGATGCTCGAGAATTTTGGTCTCGAGTCTTAGTTAGTTTGCGGTCTCGAGTATCACTAATTAATTGGCTTTGTCTGTCTTATCCTTAATCTGTTCTCCTATTAACTAAAAATTTCTGTATTCTTTCGTTATAATACGCTATTATATTTTGTAAACAATATTCCTAAAATTCCAAAAACATTTAAAATTTAAAATTTACGCGTCCGGGCACTGTTCGATGCCGTCGCATTCGTCGTAACGCGCAATGCAATGGATGCCATCGTCACAGGGGAACTGCCACGCCTCGGTGCAATGTGTCGGCGCGGGGCCAACGCCGGGACGATTTTCGGACGAATCGCCAAACTTAAAATTTTGTTTGTTGTAAATTCGGCACGCCAACAATCAGCTGTTCACCACCACCACCACCAATCAATTCTCAGGGTGAAAAATTCCCGGATTTTTTTTCACATTCTCGAACACTCTCGTGGGCACAATTCTCGGATTGGCTCTCGACTGGATAAATTTCGGTGCTTTTTCGCCTGTTTTTTTTCGATTTCCATTCTCGAAAAATCTTTGCTCTCGTATAATCCAAATCATTTTTGCCTATTTATGACTTTTTATGCTTAATTGCCAATGCGCCTTTTATTTGCCTATTTTTGTGCCTATTTAATGCCGATTTCACGATTTTTTGTGCCTAAAAATGGCATCCCTAATCACCAAGCACAAACTGTGTTTATGCCCATGACTGATCAGGCTGACCACTGATCACATCAGTTGATCATTCCTTTTTGTTTTCCCCTAAAATTCACCTGCTGCTGCTGCTGCTGCTGCAGTTGTCCATTACAAACGACGACAAAAGCGCTGAATAATGCTGCGACCAACAAAAAGATTCTGCTGCTTTTACTGCTAATGCTGCGGATGATCACTGGCCGGCTACGGTATTGACGGTGCCTACTGTGGTGACGATGATTGTGGCACGGAATGGGAAACGGTAGCCAATCGAAGAACATTTACAAGCAATTCTCTGTCACGATGGTGGAAACAAACAAAACTGTATGGCCATGAGATGAACTGTAACCAGAAGAAATGATCAGAGGATGTTATCGCCAATCAGAGTGCCATTTTCGGTGAGTTTTTTGGCATTGGCACTGATCAGACAAAAACAGAAAATTGAGCAAAATCCATTGACGCGTTTTTGGCCGGTTGAAATTTAAATTTCCAAGTTCCAGGAACACCATAGCACAAATTGCAAAGTTGGTCAACCATGTGGTGGCAAAATGCCAATGCTTTTCGGAGGGAAACAAAATGCCAAAATGCAAATGCCAATGCCGAATATTTTCTCATTTTTGGCATGGGAATTTTTTGCAAAAAAAAAAGCAACAAAATATACGAGGAGGGAGCGGAACGAACCAAACAAAATTTATGCAAATGCATACAAACAAAATTTGCCGTGCCAATGCCATTTTTGGAAAGATGCCCGTTTTTCGGTTTGAAAAGTGCCCGAGGCGAAAGTGTCCCAGCAAAAAAAAAGCTTTTTCTCATCGTTGCTCTGAGGTCGTGTCGAAAAGCCGCAGAAAGAGTGTGTGCCGTTCGCGTAATGATGCTTCTTCCTCTCGCCTCACATGCCCTTTTGTGCCGAGAGAGAGAGAAAGAGAGAGAGAGAAAGAAAGAGAGAGGGAGAGAGTGACAGAATATTGAGAGAATGCCATTGCTGCCAGCCGCGGTGGAGCGGATGTGCCGCTGGACAATTGGGTGGGGCCATGCCGAGAAATTCCAATGCCGGCAGCTTCACATGAAGCTGCTGTTAAGAGCGTGCCTGCGGGCATTTTATCGATGTGTTAGCGGGACAAAACGGCGGAGAGAGAGAGTTGGTAAAAAAGTGAGAGAACCGAGAGACAGAGAGAAGGACCAAAAGAGATAATGAAAGGAAATTAAGGGAATAGAGAGTAAGAGACACGGAGAGAGAGAGAGAGAGAGAGAGAGAGAGAGAGAGAGAGAGAGAGATAGGAAGCAGAGACCTAATCTGATAATGGAACGGGCATGGCCGGCATATCGATTGATTCGTTTGGCGCCATTCGCTGTCTCTCTGATCACTTTTTCCCTTAAAGACCCATGCATTGTCAGAATCTTTTTTATTTGATCAGTATTATCAATCGAAACACAGCATAGATACAGCGAAGCGCCTAATCAGTGTGTATTTGCAGTTGAGAAGTGCTGATCACTGTCGATCACCGAGGGATTAATTCCGTTTAAGTCGAGTCGATAATGATCACCGAATCTAGAGCTTTGTACAAATATCGGAATGATTACCAGCAGACTGATCAGCAGGGGATTTGCACTTAGAAAATCAGCTGATCGATAAGCGGTGATCAATTTGGGAGGACAGAGAGGATTAGCTTGTTACCAATGTGTACCTCCGATCGCACTGATCAAACCCAATCGATCAGCGAATAATTTTTTAAGATAAAAATTATTTTTATTTAAAACATTTTTACACCTTAATCATTCATACATATGCTTTTATTTGAACTCATATGCTGTTAAAAAATATGTATAAATTGTGGGGCGAGAAATTGTGAGAACGCAAAAAATAAAAAACAATTGTTACAAAAATTGTCAATTTATTTAAAATAAAACAAAAATAAAAAATAATCAAATTGAACAGAGACAAGGGATCAAAATGATGAATAAAAGGGTGGGGAAAAGCTTTGTGGAGTATTATGTGGTAGCACTAATCGAACCGGCAAAAGCATTCATTGACTTATCATTGAAAAAACTGATCAGAGAATTTAATGATAATAAATGACCTCTGATCACTAGCGGAAATGTCGGTGGAAATTGATCAGAGTATTAAGTGATCAGCAACACAGAACTACACTGATCATCCCTGATCACTCTGGTGCCAAAGGGATTTACAGTGATCAGAAGAGCAACTGATAAGCGACATTGGATCGGATCAGCTGCTGATTAGGCCAAGGATTAAAACACGGCGGATTAAGTTTGTCTGATCACTTGCAAAAATTTTTGAATTCGGCGATAAAAACAAATTTGTCGCTGCATAAAAGGGAAAAGCATTTGCCAAGGTTCGAAAAGCAACAATAAAAATAAAAATAAAATTGCTTGTGTTAGGTGAGAAATTGCGCGCACAAGCACAAGAAAAGAAAAATTGCAAAATGAGAAATTTGGGAAAAGCAATTAATTAATTAGTCAATTAATTGGTGAGAGAGAGCGAAGAGAGAGTAAGGGATTAAAGGAGAGCACCCGTGTCAAAGTGTGCAGCAAAAATTGAACAAAAATGAAATAATCCAACGTAAATTTGCAGAAACTGCAGGAAAATTTGTGAAAATTTTCGACAAATCCATGAAAAATTGGGAAATTTTTGAAGAAATTTTGAAAAAAAAAACGAAATTTTGTGCCGCAATTTTTTTTTTTGCCATTTTGACAATTAATAAATTCCCTGCAGGGCAAAAAGCCAAGAAAAAATGGCATTTTGTGAGTGATCGGAGAGAAAGGAGTAAAAAATGATAAAGCCAACAAATTAATATTTAAATACATTTATAGACATTTTTTGCTAGCGAATTTTGGGAGGGCGACTGATCGATCGTACAACAAACAGACGGTAGAATGGACAAGTCCGGTTACGGTATGGCCGGGAATACTGTAACCAACGATAAAAACACAGGACAAAAGTTTAGCTGCCAACAACATAACAAATGGATCACTATGCCATATATTAATGATAATAGTAATTAGTGCACAAAAACAACAACAACAGCAGAAATGTTTAATTTGGGGGAGAAACTGATCAGAAGAACTGATCAAGCCGATCACAGACAACCAAATGAACTGAGCATGCTAGTGATCGGGACTAATTAGGCAATAAATGCTAAATCAATTAAAATTGTAGGCAAAAACCCTGATCGGAAAAAGAGATAGTAATAAAATGATCAAAAACCGGAATTAGCCTTTGCTTTAATTGGTTCGGTAAGCATAGCCTTATCCTTTCATCAACTGATCAGGCTTGATCATTTCCATTTATCTGCCCGAAATGCCTTTTTGATAGCTTGCTGATCAAAAGATTTACAGTATCCCATTAATCAATGACCATAAAGACTTCTGACTGCTGTTGCTGTTATTAGTAGTACTATAAGAATGGTACAGTACGCACATTGGTTGTGTGGGGGGAAGGGGGTCTACGGTAAATTTGTATTGATGCATTCGGGCGCACGAAGCGACGGCAGATGGAGTGATACGGTACGGTGAATGATGTGACGTGATAATGATGATTATGATTTTGAATTTGGCATTAATCCGTCGCGGCGCATACGGTCGGTCCCATTGGTGCCGCATACGGTAGGCGGGTGGGCGTTGCTAATGCTACAGTAACTCGTACTGTTTCAGGTGAATGCGCTGAATGATGTCGCGACAGTCGTTGAACACCCGGCGGATGTTCTCCGTGTCCACCGCGCAAGTGAAGTGCGGGTAGCAGGTGTGCGTGTGGCTGTTGTCCTTGCTGGTCACGCCGGCTGAAGAGATTTTCTAAGTTGGGGGAGGGGGAAAATTAATTAATTAATTAATTAGAGGTAATTAAAGGACAGAGATTGGAAATTGTAAAAAGAAGAAAAGTAATTCAAAATTTTTAATTTATTTATTGAATTTTAAAAAAATAATTAAGGGTAATTAAGGGATGGGCGTTTATTTTTGGGAATTTGTAAGAATATTTCAAGTTGATTACTTTGGGGGGGGGAGAGTGATCAATTTTATTTTGTAGGGTCGTTAAATGTAATATTTTATTAACAAAATAATTAATTTTTGGATTTTATAAAAATATAATTAAATAATTTTTTTACCTTCTTTTTGAGAAGGACATAAAATTGGAAGTGAAATTTTTAAGTGGGGAAACTAAAAGAAATAAAACGAGAATCTGCCAAAAAGTGATGACCAATCAGAGAGATTTATCAGAAGAGACGGAAGCGACAGCAGAGGCCAAAATGAATTTTCTGATCACACTCCAAAAAAACAGAAGTACGGTATTGGTGCCCTCTGGCAGTGTGCCAAAAATGTCAAAAAGCCAAACACATTAATTAACTATACAATTAAATCAAAATTATAATGCGTTTAATAAATTCCAATAAATTCACTCCCGAAACAGTTCAATCTCGACACTTCGATATCACATCCAATCAAATGTTAAAATCAGTAATCTCTGTTTGCTGATTTCCCAAATTGGCACTTCCAAATGCGGCATTTTTCTGTAAATTTTCCCGTCCGTTTTTTGCCATTTTTCTTCGTTTCGTCTCCTCTCGCTTTTTTCTGTTCTATTTTTGGCCAATGTTTTGCCAATTTTATCTCATCATCATCATCATCATCATCATCATCATCATCATTTCTCCATTTTCTTCTTCTCTTATCGCTCGGTTGGCCCCCCGCGAAACGACGCAAATTTTTATTGGCCAATTTTTGCAAATAAAAAAATCCCCCAAATTTTTCCCTTTTTTCCATTTTCTTTTGTCGCCATAGCAGCAGCAGAGGAAAAGTGTAATAAAAGAAGAGAAAAGTGCACCATGGGGAATTTTGGAAGCAAGCAAGTGAATATGAAAAGTAATAATCCATGAGAGGGGGAGAGAATAGCCGATCCGATCGATTTGATTGAGGGGGGGGGGGGGGAAGAAGTGATCGGATGACAAAAGAATGCCCAAACGGCGTTTTTGGGATTTTTAGGCATCATTGCGAGAGTCTCGATGCTGAATTTTCGATCCAAGCAAATTATTGAGTTTTAAAAATAATAAAAAATTATTTATTAATTTAAAAAATGTTTCAATAAAAAAGCAATAGAAATAGAAAAGTGAGGGAAAAGCCTTGTTGGAGAAGGGGGAGAGCCGAGACACAAAAAGCAAGATAGAGAGAAAGGGCAGAGGGGAGGGAGAGGAGAGATAGAGGGATAAAGAGAAAAATGGAGAGGGTAGAGAGAAAACAAGATGAATGGGGGGAAGAGAGGGGAAAAGCCTTGGACGGGGAGGGGGAGAGCCGAGACACAAAAAGCATTTTAGGCACTCACCCAAGCAGTTAAAGCAATAAAAGTGTGAGAGCACTCACTCTCACTCACACATTTTGCTATGCTTCTTCCAAGCCAAACACAAAGCACCCCTCCCCCATCGCCCGGCCCCTCCGACGACGGCGGCGGCGCTTTTCGGCACCACTCACTCACTCTCTCATTCATTGCAAATTCCAATCGCATCCCCCGGGGGGGGGGGAGAAGGAATGTGAAAAACAGCAGAGGACGAAGCAGCAGCCAAAAATAGTAGCAAATGGGCCCCTATTTTTAGAATGTTTTTACACTTTTATTGTGGCATGGGGCGTTTAAAGTGCCGACGGCGGCGGAGGGCAAAAGCAAAGGAAAAGTGAAAAAAAGGGGGGGGGGAAATGAGTGATTGGTGGGGAAGGGGAAGAAGGAATGCAAAAAAAGTGATCAGAAAAAATGTTATTGGCAATGAATGGGATAGGAAAAAATAGAAAATCAATTAGGAACTAATTAGCAATATGTCATTTAAATTAGTTTGAAAACCGTCGCATTTCAAAAGAAATTAATCCTTAATTACCCAAGTTGATCAATCTGGTCATCAAAGGGGTTTGAAAGCCATTATACAAACAAAAACTTAGTTCTGTCACCGCTAAGTATCCTCCCCTAATTAAACAATTAGCACTAGGATTGATCAAAAAAAACTTTGTTCTATCACCGCTAATTACCCTCCCCTATAACTAGCCCAATTAGCACCAAAAGGACTGACCAGGAACTCGCCGCGGATGTAGCACTTGGCCCTGTACACGCCGATGTCCTCGTCCGGCGGCACGCGCTCGTCCTGCGGCAATTGGTAGTTGGCAAAGTCGGGGAAGTACGTCTCCAGCCGGTGCCGGCCCTCCTTGATCTTCTCCGCCAGCATGTCCTGCTTGTTGAGGAAAAGAATCACCGAAATGCTCTTCAGCCAGCGGTTGTTCCAAATGTTCTTGAACAGTGCCAACGACTCGCGCAACCGATTCTGTGTGTTGTCCTCCCAAAGCACCTTAAAAGGGGGGGGGGAGAAAATAGAATGCCAAAATAATGAAAAAGGAATGCCAAAAATGAATGCCAATGGAAGCGCCAAATTCAAAATAGATAGGAGTGCCAAATGGAAAAATGCCAAAAAAATCGCATGCCAAAGTGGATTTGCAAAATCATATGGGAATTAATCGTTGGCTAACAGAAAAATTAAATTTAATAATTGTTTAATATTTTAGAAAAATGCCAAAGAAATCATGGCAAAAAGAGTGTGGTGCACTGACCAGATTGTATGAAGAAGAAGCGCACACAAAGATGATGGCAGTCACATCGTTGAAGCATTGGATCCATTTGCGACGCTCGTCACGCTGACCACCGACGTCGAACATACTGTAGGGTGGGGGATAATGATTACTGTAGGGGTAGGGAGGGAAATGGTAGAGAAGAATACTATAGGAAAGGAAAAGAAAGTGGGACAGACAGACAAAAGAAAAAAGACTACGATAGGAAAGAGCGGCGGAATGATGAATGAAGGAGAGAGCTGTAATAGTACAGTATTGTATGTAAATAAAATGGGCGGATGTACTACTGTATGAGGTAGGAAAAGGAACCCGGATACGGTAGGGAAAGGGCAAAAACAAGAACAAAAAAACTCACTGAAAGCGCACTTTGTCCACCTCAAATTTGGTCTCGAAAATGCCCGTAGTCATCACACGGCAGCGGAGAATGTCCTGCAAAAAATGCCAAAATGCAAAATTTAAAAATTTAAAAAAGTTAATTTAATTTTCAAAAATTCCTTTTCCTCGGACCCACCTGTTCAGATGGGTCGTAGTCGGGCTTCCTCACCACGTCCACCTTGTCCAGGAAACTGAATTTGTTCATATATCGACAAAAAACAATTTTTCAAAATTCGATTTATGCGATTTAAAAATTTTAAAAATTTATTTTATTTTTTTTAATTACTATTTGGCACAGTCGATGAGTTGGTATTCGTTGCTGCGCTGGAAACAGGCCTGAACACCCGGGTCCGTCCAGCATTTGACCACGTGGTCGTACAGTTCCTGTACAAAAACACACACACAAATGAGTTGAGTAATGGTCGAGAATGGGGGCTCAAGAAAAAGTCGAGAATGGCACCGAAAGAAACTCAAGAAAGACTAAGGTCCAAAAAAGGAAAATCAGAGAGAGAGAGGAGAGACACTGAAAGTGCCAAAAAAGCGAGGCTTTTCTCTGTCGAGACTCTCGAAAGTCAGGAATTTTTTAACAAAAACCAATTTGGCATTTTTGCAAGAGAAAGTTTGGCAAAATATAAATTATTTGACAAGTCAAAGCGCGTGAGTTCTGAAAAAGTGCCGTGCCGAGAATTCATTTAACTATTGAAATCAAAAAATTTCTACCGTATTTTGGTCGGTTTACAATAATTTTTTCCCCAAAATTTTTCCCCATTCATTTCCTTCCATTTTTCGCCATTTTCCAATTGCATTTTGCCGCCACCGTCCCCCCGGGCAACAAACAACAAATTGGGTGAAATTTGTGGCCTTCAACAAGTGATGATGATGATAATGATCATCATCATCATCCTCACATCACAAACATTATCTTATAGCATATGTTTTCTTGGGCGTCCCGCGGGGGCGATTTTGGCAAAAAAAAACGATTTTTATTGCCTTAGGGCACAGCGAAAAAGCACTAAACAAAATTGGCATAATTTTTGCTCCCGTGCCGTCGTCAGAGAGTAAGTGACTATTGATATGCTGATTATGATAATGATTTTTCGTCCATTCATTCATTTCGCCAAAAACATTCGTTGATTTTTAAAAAATTCTTTCGGCAATTTTCCCCCGTTTTTCTTTTTTTACTTTTTGTTTCTATTTTTGTCCCCCAAAACAAATCAAAAATGTGTTTGGTTGGTTGGGCTGATGTGTGGTGGGCGATTCATTCTTCCCCCCCCCCCCATTTTTTTTATTTTTGGGAAATTCGGCGACAAATTCGCCGCCGGTGAGAAAATGAATATGAAATGATATTAATAATAATAATGACAAAACATACAGAAAAAAGGTGATTGATTCCAAAAATAGAAACTGCAAAAAAGGGGCCAAATGAAAATTGGAAAAATGGCAAATTAAAATAAAATGGCAAAGGGAAGGGAAATGAGTCATCATTAGTAGGGCTTCGATTTTTAGGTTTTTACATATTTTTTTCCTGAGCTCCCCGTGGCCTGAAACGCACGAAAAACATGTTTTTTTGGGCTGTTGTTAAGCTACTTTTCGAGTTATTAGCACCTATTTTCTAGGTTTTTATTTTTAGCACCTAAAAAACCTAAAAAATTTTAAAAAAACTTATTTTCACCTATTTTGGCGTTTTGCCCAAAATTTGTTAACAAAAATGCAATAAAAAAGAAAAATACACCCCTAAGAACCGACCCAAAAATTTTTTCAAAAAATACATCCCTAAGAATCGACCAGAAAATTTTCAAAAATGCGCCCCTAAGAAATGAAAAATTTCTCAAAAATTTATCTCCAAAATTTATTTATTTTATTTTCTTGACGATAATTTTTGATTTTGAAAATTATGTATATCCTTAATGACTTGGCAAAATATTTTTGCTTTTTGATGAAAATTTTCGATTTTACACCCCTAAATTCGGAACTTTTTGGCACCTATTTTCCCATTTTTAGCACCTATTTTGGGGGTTTTTTAGAACCTAAAACCTACTTATTTTGGCAGTTTTTAGCACCTAAAAATCGAAGCCCTAATCATTAGCAGCAGAGGGAACGAACCATTTTCAAAAAAGATAATTTGTTGCTAATTATGGAAGGAATAATTTAAAATAATAATAATAATTATTATTATCATAAATTTAAAAATGAGTTTTTGTAAAATGTAAAACATTTCAAAATAAAAAAATTGTGCCAAAAAATGTTCGGCATTTTCAAAACTCAAAAAAATCAATTAAAATTTAAAAGAGCACAAAATATAAATATTAAAGTTGTAAAAGCATTTTTTAAATTAAAAAATCGGTTTAAAGGGGAAAAGCGTTTGGCTCGCTAATTTTCAATCAAAAATTATTTAAAAAAATCACCGGCGAATATTCGTCGGGGCTTAGGTTGGCCGGCAGCGCGAGAATGAACGCTTTGCTCGGCTCGACGGCCGGCGAGTCGACGCGGACCGGGGGATCAATTTCATCCATCGCTTTGAGAATCACCTGAAGCCATAAAAAGTGATCAATGATCAGAGTGGTGTACTGATCAGTTTGGAGTATAATGATGGGTGCTAATTAGTGCATAATTAGCAATGGCAATGGTAATGAGCACATACCGTGATGGAGTCGCGCACATTCCTCCGAATGTCCTGGATCTTCTCGCACTTCTCCTGTTCGTTGAACCCCTGGGACAAAATAAGGATAGGATAAAGTTATACTGATAATAACATGGAGGGGGGGGGGAGGGGGTTGATCAGCTCAAATTCTGATCATTTTAACAGAGGAAAATTAGAACTGATCAGACAAAAAGCGAGTAAAAAGGAAGGATAAGCCCATGGAAATGTATGTTATGATTTGACGTGATCAGAAGGCTAAGAAGTTTCGAGAAATTTTTATATCAATTCTGATCTAACTAAGACGCTGATCAGATAACATTTTAAAATAATAATTGCCAATATTTAAATAAACCATTTTTCAAAAAATAAGAGTCAAAACAATTCGGATAATTTTGATCAGTTTTCTGATCACTAAAAACAGGGTTAATTAATTACTTACGTTAATGTGCAGGATGCGCATCTGCTTCACAATGGTGGATTTGCCACTTTCGCCGGCACCCAACAACAGCAGCCGGTGTGTGGCGCGAAGTACCTGCAAAAAAAAAATTGTCATAGCCTCGTCGAAAAAAAGAATTTTGTGCTTCCGAGAAAAATTTTTCGACCCCAGACTCTCGAACAGACGGGAATATCGAACTGCACTTTATGCCAAGTTTATCGAGACAATGCCCGGTTCCCCTGCCAAGACTCTCGGCAAAATTTTTCAAAATCCCGGCCCCGACTCAACACTCTCGAGCAGTAAGGGAGTTGGTCTCGAAATTCATTTAGTGCCAAGGTTGTCGAGACAATGTCCGGTCTCCTGCCAAGACTCTCGGCAAAATTTTCGACCCCAAAAAGTGGTCGCCGGGAACTGTCCCCAAAAGTCTCGGGCATTGCCCCCCCGGCGGGCGTTTGTGCCGTCCCCCGCGCCGCTGTGCCGCGTCCGAGCGCGCCCCCACCTTTTTGTCCTTCTTCAGCTCCTTGTTGATCTCGCGGTTGACCCGCTCCTGCTCGCGCTCCTCATCGTCCTGCCCGTTGTGTCCGCCTTGGCCCAACACGCAGCCCATAAGGCGCATTTTCTTTTTGCTGGCGGTTGACGAGTTGCGCTTTTTGGCCGCCGCTTTCTCTGCCGCCGTTCCTAAATTATTTTCAAATTTATTTTTTGGCCAAAAATATATTTTTAAATGCAATTTTGGCATTCTGTCAAAAGGTGTCGTTGGTGGGACACTGCTTTTGCTTCTGCTGTTGCTGCTCCTTTGCTTGTCCTTTTGCCCGCCCCCTGCTAATGGCTAATGCTAATGGGCCGGGGTGAGTCATTGTTCTTCACTTTTTTTTTTGTAGGTCGGAATCGAATCTTTCTGAGTGTTGAGTCGAGAATAGACGAGATTTTAAAACAGCGGGGGTCGAGACACCCAGAAAAGTTTGGTAATGTGCCATTTTAGTATTCTCCTCTCGGAACGCAAAAAGTTCGAGACTGGGAATTCGAGACTGAAAATTGTGCCGAAAAGCCCGCAAAATGCCAATCAATTTTCAAAACAATGCCGAACAATGGGAGAGGATAAGGACATGCCTTGCTGCGAAGCGGAGGAGGAGGAAGAGCCGTTCACCACCGCCGCCGGCGGCGACGCGGCGGTCGCGGGCGGCGCGTCGCTGGCCGAGCGTAGCCGTGCGGCAATGCCTTTGCTGCTGGCCGCAACGGCGTCACCACCGCTGAGCCTGCCAAAGCCAACCAATCAATTAATTAATTAACTAATGACGCCGCTAATTAGCCGCAGTTAGGGCCTTTTGCTAATTGCCCACCTGCTGCTGCTGGTGCCAGCAGTGGCGGCTTCCGACCGCCGCTGCTGCGTGTTGGCGCCGATGTTGTTGTTGCTGATTTTGGCGGTTGTTGTGTTACTGTTGCAGTTGTTGGTGTCCACGCCTGCGCTTTGCTGCTGTTGCTTTTGCCGGTGTTGCGACAGCGACGCCGACGGGGAGGAGACAATGGCAATTGGTGGGTGGTCAATGGTTGGGACGGGCGAATCGTGCTGAAAATTTTAAAATTGCTGCTTGAGATTAAGCGGTAGCAATTCTCAAAGTCAATTCTCGACCTCGGTTCTCGAATAAACAGTTTTCTCGGGGTTTTTTAATAGAAATAATTGTTTCGAGAATTTTGATCGAACCGAACCCCACAAATTTTGGCTTTGGAATCTCAAGACGAGAATTGCATCCGACAATTCTCGAGATTGATCAGGATGTTTCCGCTCTACATTCGCGATTTCGCGACGATGAGAGACGATTAGTGTCGAGGACGAAAACCGAGATCAAGAGCCAAAACTGATAAGCCGTTCGATATCCCTCGAACGAGACTCGAGACCGGGAATCCCGAGAATGATCAGAGAGTGATCCGTCACTGATTGAACGAATGAATGCTGTTTTTGCTTGCCTTTTGCGGTACGTGCCCAACTCCGTTGCTGCTGATGCGGTTCCCTTTTTGCTTCAGTTTCGCTGTCGTTGTCGTCGTCGTCTTCGTTTTGTTCCCCCTGTTTTCTGCCCTGGTTGTTCTGCTGGTACTGCTTCAACTTCTCGCAACTTCCTTTCTTACTTTGTTCTGTTTGTTGTACAAATCAAGAATGTGTCTTTCCTTGTTTATTGGTGAATTTAGATGGATTTTGTTGTACTAATATTATGCCGATGCTTTTGCCGTTCAAATGGAAACAAAAAAGGAAATGTCGGCAATGGCAAAGCACCGCCTCGCAATTAATTGGTTAATTAACGGCGCGGGAATTGGCTAAACAATTTAAATTTGCTGATCAATTTGGCGGATTTAAACTATGTAGGTATGTAATTAGTGAAGAGAATTCCGATTAAACAACATTAAAAAATCAATTTAAATAACACTTTCATTAATTTTAATGTGGGGGGGGGGAAGATAGAGAGTGTGTGGAAGAGGAAGAGAAACAGTGGACGAGAAATAAAGGAACTGGAAAGAGTGTGGTAGAGAAAGAGGGATGTGAAATTTTGCCAAAATGGGGGCAAAAGTTTACCACAAAAAATGGGTGGCCAGGCCACGAAATGTCCATAAGAGTAAAAACCCATGAAATGTCCAAAAAATAAAAAACAAAGTTTTTAAAAATCTATAAGTCTATTCTATGGCTTTCAGAGTGGGTGAACTTATTTCCGGATTTTATAAAATTTAATTTTTTGTTTTTCTGGACATTTCGTGGCCTGGTACTCTTGTGGATATTTCGTGGCCTGGACATTTTGTGGGTCAGCGCCCTTATCAGACAGTGTAATTTGAATTAGCGCACTGACTGATTATTATTGGCTGCTGCTGCTGCTGCCGGGTTTTTGTGCAATATGTGTGCTTTTTGTGATGCTGCTGCTGCTGATTGGTGATCGTACTTTCTCTCTCTCTCTCTGACGGTCGATTGCGTTAATTGACAGCAAATTATTGCTAATGCGTAGCGGGAAATCTCGGTGCGTTTGGATGTTAGAGCCGGATTTCAAGGCTCGCATTGTAGTAAGACGGCACTCGAGATTCGGGATTGGACTTGATCGAGACGAGATTGTGCGAGTCGGGGTTTGGAAAAATGCCAAAATTCTTTTCGGCTTATTTCGTAACTAAAATTTGGGTAAATGCGGCACTAAACATTTTGTGGTTAGTTTCTAAATTGGTGTTAAACCGCAAATCCTTCGGGGAAGCCAGTAAATGCCAATTATTGATTTTTAAGTTTGTTAATGGCGTGGCATACTTAAAGGTGGAAAAAGTGAGTGTTGCCTAAAGGCATTTTAATTGCGCCACCGGCGGCGGAGGGCAAAGATTTTAAGCATGTCAATGAGCAAAGAAGCAGTGGTGTAAGTGAAATTGGAGGAGGAGGGGGGAGGGTGGGCGGAGCGCGAGAGGGGGAAGAACACAGTTTAGAAACGGAAAGCTCACGGGGGCGAGGGGGTGACAGAATGCCAATGTGCCGGGGGTGGGAATGAAAGTGCCAAAATCTAAAATGACGAATGCCAAAAAGCAAAGTGTGGGCGGAGGAGGAGGGGGAAGGCTTTATGGCATTCCCACTCACCTGCCGCCGCCACCGCCACCGTTTTGGTGTGGCTTAAAGCAATTAGCAGCAGTTAAGTGATCAAAAACCGGGAGAAAAAGCACAAAAAGCAATGGCACGCTCATTGGTCAGTGAGGCGTGCCAAAACCGAGACTTTTGCAATTAGCCGCACGCATGGGTTGATAAACTCCAAGCAAAATGTCCATACTACATGGTTACATAACAAGAAAACCACAGCGCAAATGCTGCTCGAGAGTATTGGTCTAAAATTTCAAGAAAAATCTCCGGTTTTGAGTCAGATAACGGTCTCGAAAGCACGGGAAAATTTCGGTCTCGACTAGCGCTAAATATCGGCATTTTGTATGTTATATTATCGGTTTCTTTTTGTTTTAATCAAAATTAAATGGTGTTGGCACAATGGGAAGCCGCCGGCGGAGGTGGGCGTGGAAGGAGGGGGCTCTAATTGTCATTAAAAATGGCAATTAAGCGGATTGAGTGCGGGGGGAGGAAGTTAATGATGCTTAATCACCGCAATATTATTATCATAATCATCATCATTGTCAGACAGTGTGTGGGGGAGGGGCAGAAAAGAAGGGAGAGGAGGGATTTGGCAGGCACAAAAAACGCCGGCGGGGATGCCGCCGGGGAGGAGTTAGTAAAACAAGGAGAATACCGAAGGGGTTATGACTAATTCGTTTTACAATAGCAAATAATTGACAAGCAGAGGCACCACAAGCGCCGCCAAGCATGCTTCTTCTCCATTTCTGTGGCGGTGCCAGCAGAAGAGGAAGCAGTAGGAGGCGAAGGCGGAGGCAGCACAGACCGACGGGCGGGGGATGACGATGGAGGAGGCCGAGCAATTGGTGCTGCTGGCCCAGGGGTAAAGAGCCCCCACCCCTAGGGCCAGAAAGACCTCTCGGGATGGTCGGGGGACACGGGGGAAGGAATGGATGATGAAGAGGAGAGAGAGGGGGCGGGAGCAGCAGAAGGAGGAGGAAAAATGTTAAAGAAAAATGACGAGAGAGAGAGAAAGGGGCGGGGCATGGGAGGGGGGAGAAATAGTGTGGGTTTTTGCGTCTGCGTGTCTGCCGCTTCTCCATCGCCCGGGGCGCTGTTTTGTTTCGTTCGTTCGATGCGATGATGGTGTGGTGGTACTGCTGCTGCTGCTTTAGGGCTTCTGCTGCTATGTTGTGGTGCTGCTGGTGAATGGTGGGGTGGGTGTGTGCCCTGCCCTTAGGGGCGGGCAAAATGATGGGCTGCCGCCGCCACCGTTTGGGCGGCGTGTGCCCCGTCGGCGACGACCTACACAAAGTGGGGGGAGAAGGGGAGGGAGGGGGGACAGGGGGAGCCCGGCGGAAGGGGCGGGCGACTGCTGCTGGCTGAGGGGAGAGACGACGCCGGAAGGGGTGGGGACGAAGAGCAGCAGCATTTCGGCCTCCATAAAATAGCCGCAATCAGCACCACCAGCGGTAGCTGCGGGGAGGCGGACCAATCCCCGTCCCCCCGGGGTCCTCCCCGGTGTCCCGTCTCCCCGCTTCGCCCGCCGGGGGCGCTGTTGTGGGAGAGCTCTTGTCGTCGTCAATCGACAAGAAAGCGCCAACCGACAGCAGCAGCACCGGGGATAGACAGTGGAGGATGTGAGGGGATGGACAAGGGCAGCAGGCGGTCGAGACTCTCGAGGGGCGGGATTTTGGACATGGATTTTTTGGGGATGGATAAGGGATTGTGACCGGGAAAGAGAGAGAGAGAGAGATAAAGAATAGAGAGAGAGAGAGAGAGAGCGGGTGGGGGAGGGTAGAGAAATAGAGAAAATGGAAAGGTGGCCATTGGCACGTTTTGGCCACATGCCGCATTCTCAGCATCCGAAGGGTTCTATGGTCGTGGATTTTAGTGTCGAAAATGTGGGAGGAAATTAAACACACACACACAGAAAGAGCGGGAGAGAGAGAAAGAGAGAGGGGGTGATGAGAGAAGGCAGAGAGAGAGGCAGAGAGAGAGACATGCATTAGCATGAGCATAGACGCAGAGTAAGTGCAGCTGCTGCACCGCACGCGCGGCTGTCAGCTTAGGGAAGAAAGAAGCATTTGGCCACGGGTCGAGAGTCGCGAGTGCGGTGCGGACGCGCGCCGGTCGGCGGGGGCCGCCGCTCCGGCTAAAGCTGTTGCCAAAAATAGCATCAACGGCAGCCGGGCGAACGACGACAAAGCGCCGGGGGGGGAGACTCTGTCTTCTCTGGGCGATCTCCTTGAATGCGTGTGCTCTCTGGCCAGTAGTGCATGTCTTCTCTTCCGCTCACAATGTGCCGTTGCCTCATCAGCTGTGGTCTGCTTTTGCTCGTCGTGTCTGGCTCACTGCACTATTGCCCTTCCCCCGGGGGAGGGGGGGGGGCGTTTTGTGTGTGTTTTCTCGAGTGATTTTAATAGCATTTGCTGATCGATTTTGGAAAAGCAATAACGACAATCAAAAAAAGAAAGAAAAGTTTGTCTATCTGTGTATGGCCAAAACGCGTGTGTCCCAATGTAAAGCAACAAAAAAGATCGTCGCTACCCCTGAAATGTTGTGCCAAAAACATAAGTGTCACTCCTTTTAATTTTTAAATAAAATACTTTAAAAATGCCTAAAAATGTAAAGGTGTAAGGATATAACCAATGTTTTCGACGTCGATCAAACAGTACAACCTTGATTTGAACAAGCAGTTTTGAGCATTCCGCCGTGTACTCCTTGGCGTGGATATAATCCCGGCTGAACACCTTCTCCAGGCACTCCAACGCGTTGACCATCGCGTACAGTTCAGCCATGTTGTCAATTCGATCGCGCTCCGCATTGTTGTCATAAAGGCGAACCTGTGCGAAAATGGAAAAATTCGTGTTCATTTATATCTACTTTAAAGTGAAATTTACTAACTTCTTGTGACAAGTCAATTGAAGCCATGGCAAAAAATGTGGAAAAATTAATAGGTAAACTACCTAAATCAACAATTCATCCAATCAATAGATAAAAGCCTAAATCTAAAGGGGCATCACCACCACACCACCACAAGCAGTGAGTGAGTGCTTCTCTTCTGCTGCTGAAAACACTCAAAAAATAACAAATAATGGCGGGGGGGGGATAAAATGGAAGGGGAAAAGCTTAACTCAACGAAATTGAAAAAATTTGATTTTTTTAAAAATGGTTGGCCATCGCTAAGAGGAGACGTCGAGAAGTTAATCGCATCATGGGAATTTCCGAAATATGTATTGGAAAAGCCGAAGATCAGGTTCAGAGAGAGAATGAATGGGCCATAAACGGCTCCAACTTCGGGATAAGTCAAGCACAACAAAAACTCTCGAAATCTCGGGATTAGACATGCCGGGGAAAGGGTCAGAGAACCCGGCATCGGCAGGGACCAATTCGATGACCGATAGTTACGGGCCGAGCCCGACTAATTACGGTTCTCGAACAAAGAGAGCCAACTTTTCCAACGGATTGAGGAAGGTGTTGGATAAAATGGAAGGGGAAAAGCTTAACTCAACGAAATTGAAAAAATTTGATTTTTTTAAAAATGGTTGGCCATCGCTAAGAGGAGACGTCGAGAAGTTAATCGCATCATGGGAATTTCCGAAATATGTATTGGAAAAGCCGAAGATCAGGTTCAGAGAGAGAATGAATGGGCCATAAACGGCTCCAACTTCGGGATAAGTCAAGCACAACAAAAACTCTCGAAATCTCGGGATTAGACATGCCGGGGAAAGGGTCAGAGAACCCGGCATCGGCAGGGACCAATTCGATGACCGATAGTTACGGGCCGAGCCCGACTAATTACGGTTCTCGAACAAAGAGAGCCAACTTTTGTCCCAAGGCGCCTAATCTAGGTCAAATTGTAAATGTCTCGAGGTCCGGATTGAAGTTTTAACCCCGACCGACCCCCCGCTCGCCGGGGACAGTTTTTTGTTGTAGTGCCAATCGCTCTTGTTCCGTCCCTCTCGACTGATCGGTCGCTTCCGCCAGCAGCAGTTGGCCATGGCACACCGATCAATTGATCGATTGATCAGTCGTTGGCCTTTCGTTGGCCACGCCCCCTCGGCTGATCGCATAAAAATGCGGAATTTGATCAGCAGACGGAAAGTCAAAAGACAAAAATCGAACACAAATAATGGCGGCGGCGGCACAACGCCAAACGCCAACAAACAAATGAAATGACGGACGGACTGATGGAGTGGCGACGAACAAATGGACAAATGGTACCAAAAAATGATGCCATTTAACGGACGGAAATGATAAAGAATAGACAAAGAAGATTGGAGGAGTTTATTCGGATCAAAAAGTAAAAAAAAAAGGAAATAAATTTAAAAGTTGAAAATTTACTTTCAAATTTATAAAATTTAATAAAAAGTTTGTCTGCACTGTTTGGAGTTTTTGTTCGGTTTTCAATTCCCCATTTTCACAAACAAATTTTCATATGCATTTTTGAGTTCGTTTTTAAAATAATTATTTAAATCTTTGACAAAACGATTCTCCAGCGCTTCTAATTCTTAAAATTCAAAAAGAAAAATTTAAAAAGATTAATGCCGTTAGCAGGGGTCGAACCTGCGACCTTGGGCTTATTAGACCCACGCTCTAACCGACTGAGCTATAACGGCTCATGCCAGTGCATTTTTTTTTCTCCTCATATTGTTGATAAAAATGAACACCAATTGGCCCATCAATTAGTCAAAATCAAAATATTTCATTTAAATGAATTTATATATTGATTCCATTATTTAAATTCTCTTGGTTTGTTGATGGTGTACTGTATCTGGTCAGGTCAGCAGCTGTTGGTGCGTTACGGTATCTCCATGGCCAATTTGACAACCGTAAAACCCACAAAACCGACCAGGAAAATATGAAAAAATAATTGCATCTTTGGGATCAACAAGTGATTTGAGTAAATGAAAAAGATAAAATTAGGATTAACTTTTTATTAATCTATCAAAATTGATTTTTATTGATTTTTTTTATTAAAAACAATAAAATTTAAAGAAAATATTTATATATTATTTTTAGGGCTGCTAATTTTAGGTAAGAAAAATCGCAGAATAGGACTTAAAAAGGTTAAAAAATATATCAAAATAGGCATCAAATAGGTATAAAAATTCCAAAATAGGTACCAAAATAGGTAAATAAAAATTTTTATTAACGATTTTTTAGTGGAAAAAAGCAAACAAAGAGGGAAAATTTTGGTTCTACATATCTCTTTGTAAACGAAAATTTAAATATATTAATATTTTCTTAGATAATATTGACATTTTAAATTAAAATTTGGGATAAATTTTTGAGAAATTTTTCCAATTCTTAGGGTGCATTTTTGAAAATTTTTTTGGTCGATTCTTATGGGTATATTTTTTGATTTTATTGCATTTTTGTTAAGAATTTTTTGAAAATCCTTAAAATAGGTAACAAAAATGCCGAAATAGGTATAAAAATAGGTACCTAGGTAATAGGTAGAAAAACCCCCAAATAGGTATTATAAAAGTGGGTGTAGAAGCTCCAAACCAAGCTAAAAACTCGTTTTTCGCGCCTATCTCCGTGTATTGTGTGCAAAAATTTTAGGTATTTACCTAAAATTAGCAGCCCTAATTATTTTACATTATTTTAATATTTTTAATTAAATTTATTTTCAATTTCTATTTTTGGCTTCTTTTGTTCTTTGCAAATAAAAATCATTTTTGAGTGAAATAAATAACAAAAAATTTCACACAAAGCCCAATTGTTTTATTTGCTCAGCATTTGAATTTACTTTTTAAAATGTTTTGTTTTTCGTCATTTTATTTCAAAAAAATAATTTAACAAAAATCGGAAAAATGAATTTCCAAAAATTCCCATTTTTTATTTTTCTCACACTTTTCATTTTTTTCGACAAATTTTTCCAAATTCAATCCCAGCAGCAACAGCAGGCGACAGCAATTGGTAATAAAATTTAAAACCATATCAAAATTGTAAATTTTGCTTTTATGGATGGCCGTGGGGTAATTAAGCCGAGAAAAAAAGTTTTTATGACAATTTTGTGGCATTTTCCATTGCCAATGGCAATTTTGGATCATTGGACCTCAATTAGTCGATAATTCTAACGAAATATTCTTGATTTAAATTGCCAGAAAGAGAAAACTTTCACCTAACAAATAATTCTGAAAATTTGAGCCAAGCCAAACAAATCCAATCATTTTTCTCGGGTCCGATCACTTTGCATTTGATTCGAAACGAATTTCAATATTTATCTCCAAACTGATCAGCCAAATTACTGATTGATAAACCAGGTTTCATCTAAAGGATTAGACAATTGATTAATGGGTTAATTCGTTGATCAACAATATTAATACTGTCAATCATGCAAAAAATCAGATCATTTCTCGTCGATAACCTCTAATTCTTTCAATTTCAATTAACACTCAATTAATGACAACCTGGGGCACTACAGATCAGTAAATTTGTGCTAATCACAGCAATTGTCCACCAATTTTGCGTGTTCCATCTCAATTTGCCCTGGTCCAACACTTTTTGCAGGTAATTAGTTGTTGCACCCGCGGCGTTGCGCCATCTTCGGACATTGCGCTGAATTGTGCCGTGATGGCCGAGTACTGCCAGGACAACACCTACCGCGCGTACATGCAACGCTGCTGCGCCACCACGTGCGGCAACGCGGGCCAACAGACGTGCGCGGATCGGCTGGGCCATCTGTGAGAAAGGCGAAATAATGCCAAAAATGGAAACGGCATTTTGAAATAATGGGAACTAAGTAATATGCCCGTGGCATAATGGCTTAATCGCGCCGATGCTTCGCGGGAACAAATTTGGGGGGATAAAAAGGCGGGAAAAAGTCACACGCAAATTTTTTGGTCGGGAAACGTTATCGCGACTACGTGAAATAGAAAAATTTTGTGCGCTATCGAAAGCGTACAAAAGTTTCGGGAAAGGAAATGGGCCAATTAAGATTTTCAAGCTAATTACCCATTTAAATACCATAAATCCACCGAAAAAATTAACTCATTTTAACTTTACTACAGAAATTCCCCAAAAGCTTTAATTAAAGCAAAATTATTGGCGCATTAATTATGACACAATACTGTAGATTCCATTAAAAGGCGATTTTTAAAAGATTCGTAAGCATATGCAATTTGTAAGCATAAAATAAAAGCCACTAATTAGTCGCTAATTGCGTGTGTTTAATTGCCAGATGTCCCATTTGGAATGCGCGGGCCTCCTTTTGCCAAAGTCAGTTCTACCCGAACACGGTGAAGGCCGACTTGTGCGCGTTCACCTGCTCATTGTGCGATCTGCGACAGCAGGAATTGCAACTGGGTGAGCAGAAAACAGCGGCAAACACTTGGCAAACAAATTGCCGATCAGTTTCAAAAATCAGCAAATAAATTAGTATTAATCAAAGCCAGGCCAATTCCAAAAAATCCCCTGGCGGGTAACACCGATCGAATTGGTCGTGCCTGATCAAATGCCGAGGGTGAGAATTAGCGGAAATGTCGGGTCAATAATATTACTTACTCTAAAGTAATGGTTGAATTTCTGAAAAAAATGTTTCATTCGGAAGTCCCACCGTCACTTGGGTACCTCTCCTTTGTTAAAAAAATCATAATTTGTCATTAAAACTAACACAGATTTATAAATTTTGGTCATTTTTTGGGCAAAAATCTGTCAACAAATCTTAAAATTACAAAAATTTCCCAGCGGCGCCTAACGCCACCGCCGAACCCCCTTGTCGCCCAAAATTTTTGGAAAAAGCGCGTCGCAAATTTCGAAAACCCTAACTTTGGCACATTTTGTCGTCCGTCTCCCTTCTAGGCATTAACAGCAATGGCGCGCGTGGGCCCATTGAGCTGAACTGCCAGCAGCTGTTGCAGGGCGCCGGCGGTGGTGGCAACCATGGCGAGTTGGTGCCACCGGTAGAAGCGCAGACCGTCATGGGCGGCACCGCCGGCGGCCCACCCGCGGGGCAAATGCAACCGATGGCACCAGCGCAAATGCAACCGATGATGGCACCGCAGGCGCAACAAATGAGACGCACTTGATTGGGCTGGGCGTAATTAGGCGCTATTAATGAGCGTGATGCCCGAGAAATTTTTTTGATAAAAGCGAAACAGCCTTCTCCCGAGATTAGAATCGGGTGTTGGCATAAAGCTCGGAATCTTCGAGATTGATCCCGAGCCTTGGAATTCCAACATTTGGCTGTTTCCAAGTCAAAATCTTGATCAGAGCTATGGATTTGAGACCGAAATTTTTCTCGGGGAGAGATCCGAGATGATTCTCGAGCATCACTACTCATTTGTTTAATTGACACCTAATTAATTGTTGAATTTAAATTGGCTAATTGATGGTGACAATTCTTACTGAATATTTTATTTAATTTGTCTTTCAAATTTATATTACCAACTCATTAATTTTCCTTATTATATATTCAATGGTTTTTTCATTTAATATGTCTTAATGGATTTTGGTCGTTTAGTGGAAGATTATTGATGAACAGCCCATTAATTAAGCAATATAAAATTGTTTAATTATTGAATATTGTTCTTAATTAATAAAACAAAATGTGAATTCAAATTTATTCCTCTGTTTTTAAAAGAAGAGATCGAATCGTACAATACATTTATAACAGACAAAATGACTATGGATCGTAAAGGCGAACATTTCCCCAAGGGGCTGGCCGAGGCCCACGAAAGAGTGGCCGAGGTGGAGCAGTTCTACAAGGCCAAAGTGCGGTGTTGATTAGCCAATTTGGGTTTTTGATTGGTGTCAAGGAATACTCTCCGCAGGTCGACGAATTGTTGGCAAACATGCGTTCAGCGGCCGCAAAACGGGCGGCAGCCGGTGCCAAAGGCGGCGCGGATGAGAGCGACGAACAGCGGAGGCTGGAAAAAATAATGGAGGAGGACGACGACGAGGAGGACGAGGATGAGGAGGAATGTACGGCAGGAAACCCGACCCCGCGGATATTTATGCCATTTAACTAATGGGAGTGATCAAAAGTGCCGCGCTTCCTTCCGTCCAAATTGCCCCTATAGGCGTTGTGCCGTAGGCTCCGGCCGTGCCGTGGCACCCATCAGGCATAGCTGGTCTTCACCAGGTCGGCACACGCGCAGTGCGGGCGGCAGCCGCCGGTGCGGCGCCGGCGCGGCGTCACCTTCGACTCGGGCAAACTTTCGCTGGTCGAATAGTGCACAGTGATCAGATTCTCCAACGTTTCAAGCATCTCCTCCACCGGACCGACCAACGGCTCGGCTCTAAATAAATTCAAATAATTATTATTGGGCAATTAAAAATGAATTTTTGGCATTTTAAATATTTAAAACATTTTTAAATATTTTTGTCAATAAAAAATATTAAATATGAAATTGTTAATTATATTTCATCGACTTTGAAATAATTTATTTTTTACCCAATTAAAATTTAAATTAAAAAATTCGGCGCTTTTAAATTTGCATTGCTTTTTTATTTGAGCGGAAACTCAAATTTGGTAAACATACAAACAACGCGCCGCACCGTTGATTCTCCAGCAAAAAGGCGCTCACGCATCCGATGAAGCCGATCACACATTGACTGAACGCATTCCCTGTGACAATGAAAAGGAGGACGAGTGAACACTGATCAATGAGCTGATCAAAGTGATTGATAAAGTGATCAGAACCCCGACTCGAACCGAGCTGATCAGAATGAAAGTCCAAATTATTAAACTGATGAGTGGGAGTGATAAGGAAGCCCCCTTAGGATTTTTGGTCAAAAATTGTGATCAAAGCAGCAGCGATTGATTAGAAGAGTCTCTCTGGAGGAATTGATTATATTTAAAATGCGTTGATCAACCCAAATCAGATCAGATAAAATCAGGGAATAACGAGGGATTTCAATTTCAAAAAGGACCCAATTTAAAAAAAGTGATCAAAAATATCATGAAAAAACGTCATCAATGAGAAATAAAAAACAAAGTGCTACTAAAAAATATAGAATCAAAAAATTGATCAGTGAACGCACCTTCGCGCTTAAGCTGCGGCAACACACTGTTCTTTGTGGTTTCATAAGCACGAAAACAGCCCTTAAATGGGAAATTTAAGGACCAATTAGCAGAAGGCGGAAGACTGACAATTAGTGACCGGATTTGTGGCAATAAAATGCCAGAAATTCCGAAGTTTCCGGAAATGCCAAAACCCAACACTCTGAGAGATGCACAAAATTCATTAGCTTATTAATGCCAACAAATGCAAATGCCTTTTTTTTGTCTGCCGATCAGGCGTAAAATTGGGTGACGATCGGAACCGAAAATGATAACTGATCAGTAATTGTTGAGAGCAAAGAACGAATTGCCATTTTATGCAATTCATGATGACAAATCCGAATCGGGAAGCATTGGCACTTCGATAGAAATGCCAAATTGTGCCATTGCTGTTTTCTTCGAGAGTCTCGGTGGCAATTGGCAAGCCCACCTTGGCATTGTTGTCCAACTCTCGCCGCAGTTGCGCACTGTCCGCCGCGGTGCCAATTTGCTGCGTTTGGCTACGGACTGTAGCCAACTGCACGTTGCAGTCATGGAGCAGCTGTAAAACAACAATTGGACAAAATTTATATTTTTGAGCCAATAATTGTCAATTTAATTAGTTTCATTGGAATTTTACGGTAGGATTACGGTAGGAACGCAAATTTTCCAAAATTGAAAAGAATTGTTGAAAAATTTCCATTACTAACTTCTTGCAGCTTCCGAACACTGGACAGGGAATGCTGCCGCAATTTGCCAGCCATTAAAAATTTACATCAAAACAAAAAACTGTGGGAATTAAATTTAAAATAAATACAAAAAACTAAACTTGAAAAATAAATTGAATTTTTAAACGAAAATTTTTGAAAAAAAATATAAAAAAACATTTAAGAGCACCATTTTAATGATCATCATTATCAGGGGAGGAAGCATTTCTAATGGACATTAATTAATGAGTACAAATTGGCGGATGAATGAAGAACAAATGAAGAAGGAACTGACTGCTGGGCAAAAATTGATTTTGACAAGTTAGGAAAAACAAAACAACAGTTTAACAACAAATGTTGCTAATGAGTTTAGGTCAATTAGACAATCAATTATAATTACACGCTAATTACATAATTAACAAGTTACAATTAATTAATTACACACCCACTAACCGGCGAGAAAATAAGCAAAACAAAAATGGAGAAAACGAATTAATGACAAAAACAATGGCAGCCGAAAATGGACAATTAAAAGGAGAAAAAAAACCAATTTCAATTTTTAAAGTCCATTTTGGGCCATAAAAATAAATTCGGGCAATGGTAAAGAATTGTGGTCCCGGATTATTTAAAAAAAAAAAATTTATTTTTTATTTTGAGTTCGAAACCAACTTTTTATGAGGTTTTCGAGGGTGCTGATTACGAATCTCAACTCGGATTTACCCAATTCCGAACCCCGGACCCGAATTCGAACAAAAAGTTGAAATTTTTTCCAAGGATTACATTTTTCTTGGAGTAAATGCTTCTAATTTATTTAACAACTATTTTTTTGATGTAAAGCAATGCTTCAATTGTTAATTGGGTAAAAATGCGCAATTTTCGCCAAAATTTGACCGGTTATAACTAATATTTTGGAAAAAAAATTTTACCAACTTTTTGTTCGTATTCGGGTCCGGGGTTCGGAATAGGGTAAATCCGAGTTCAGATTCATAATCAGCACCCTCGAAAACCCACGGAAACTGAATTTTAGTCCAAAATAAAAAAGTTAAAATAGGAACCACAATTCTTTACCATTGCCTAAATTCGCATATAAATTAGAAGAGGAATAAAAAAATTAACAATTTTAACTCAATTTTTGATGTTTGTTGTTGCACCAATGAATGAATTTTTGGCTTTTTTATAACAAATTACACATTTCTTACTGTACATACAGTACACTCTTTGTGAGAGAGAAAGGAAAAGTTAACAGTAAAAAAAACAACAGAAAAATGCAGAATTTTTTATTGAGAGAAATTAGGCATTAAATTAAAATTATACACACAACACTGATTGATTGATTGACCGATTGTTGTCACAAAATTATCATCTGCCCGCTGATCTGATCAGTGATCACGAGGGAGGCTCCAATTTCTGAGACCAAACTGAATTTTGTAACCTTATGATGTCATTATTGATTGATCAGATTTGCCCATCGGGCGACCACTGATCGATCAGAGCATATTGCACAATGCTCCCCATATACATTAATATATTTACTGATATCATCATTTACTATCGAATCATTGCCCGGGTCAAAAATGCATCAGAGCGAAACGATGCGCGCAATTTGATAAAAGGTCAGAAACACTGATTGATCATTTTTAGGCAATTTTTGAACAGTGCTTTAGGCGCGAAAACTATGCCAAGGTTTCAAAAAATGTAGTTTAATTGAAATAAATTAAAAAATATATATTTTTTTGTTTTACTCATCCGAAATTAAAAGACGAAAAATGGAAACAATTCATTTAATTGCGCACCACCAAACACATCACACGAACAAAATTGTTGCACAAAAAAGTATGAACAGAAATGAAGTGGAAAATTCGTCAATTAGAGAGAAAGCAATTAAAATTTTAAAGTATTTATAGGAAATGGAAGAGAATTTTCCACAAAGTCACAGAAAAAAGTGCAAAATGTAAATTTGTAATAGGACAACACTTTTGCTCGCTTAATTAGTGGGCAAAAATAATTTTGAAAAAAGCAAAAGAAAAAGAGAGAAAAACAGCGAAAAGGAGAGAAAAGAGAGAATTAATTGGCCTTATTTTTGTTGCTTTTGGTCCACAGCAGCACAGAAACAAATGGACAAAAAAATGACGACGAAACAAATGTTGGAGAAGAAGAAGAAGAAGACGGTGGTGGTGACGGATCTGAACAAAATGGCAAATTTATGTTACCAAAAAAGGGATAAAAAAAGAGATTCGAATCCAAACCCGGGCTGACCCGGCACTCAAATCTATCCGGTTAATTCAATGTTTTCTTCTCCCAAATTTCGCCTATTGTCGTAATCTTACAACTAGCACAAATTTCGAAAAATATTTAAGTCATTCTCGAGAAATGTTTATGTTCGAGGGCCGCCTGGGCGACCTGTGCGATATTCCCTACCGGAAAAATGCTTCTCATCATAAAACTCATCCCGCATAACAAATCGTGCCTGGGCTTGAGCATGGGGATGGGTGTGTCGGGGCATACCAAACGGCAAAAAACTTTAAAAATATACTTTTTCTAAATTTTTAACAATAAGCTTTTCTGTCGCGAGAGGGGGGGGGGGAGGGGAGTGGGCTGTTCCCGGGTGGCACAGCATTGGCACATTTGTGGCAAATTTAAATTGATTTGAATTGAATTCTTCACATTGCCAGTAGTCATTAGCACGGCTTCTCAAACGATGCCACAATGTCCGTTGCAAGCCGACGGTGCCGACTGTCGCCGATGATGCTCTCCCAGCCAACTGTCTGCGTGATCTTCTTCGGATGCTGCATGATGAACTGGAGCACGCGCTTGCGCAAGAACTGCGCTCCGTACCTGGTCGGGCAGACAAATGATGGGGATATACGGTAAATGCTAAAAAATAGTCCTTCGGTATTCGTTTGTCGTACCGTATTTGAGAAACTATTTTGATAACAGAAAGTTTTCAAGAAAAAAATCTTAGAAAGTTTTTTCATAAGAAAATTCTAGAAAAAAAAAATTTTCGTGAAATTTTTAGGTGAATTACTAATTGTAAGATTTTTCTAAAAATTTTTCCAAAAATCGCTGAGAATTTCTCGAAAATTTTTTTTTCTTAGAATTTTCTTATGAAAAAACTTTCTAAGATTTTTCTTGAAAATTTCTTAGTTAGCAAAAATTTAAAAAAATTTCTCGGGGGGGAAACGATGCGGGGGGGGGAACGGCGGGGGGGGGGAATGAAGTGCACCCGTAAAAACCGTCATAAAAATAGCAAAACTAACGATAAAATGGGAGGAATTGAGAAATATTTCAGTTAGTTTTTATATTTGGCACTGATTCCCAAGTATTTGCCCTTCTCACATGTCGGCAATGATCAGCAGTTGGCACGCATTATCGAAGTTGATCGCCTGGATGAGGCAATGTTCACAGTGCGTTTTCAGCTCCTCCAATCTGTACAGGGATAACAAAATTCAAATGGCAATTTTTCTCGATTCAAATCTTGGCACTTTTTTTTGTCTATGTTTTCTTGATGATAATCCCTTCTCCCCTCCCACCTGTATTTGTCGGCCGCAATCAGCAAATCGGACGCAATTTCGTTGAGCTCCGCTGAGGAACTTTTGCCGCAGTAAATGAAGTTCAGCATCTCCTTGACCACCCCGTACTCCACGTCTTTTATCTCGAGCACACCCTGGGAAAATATCGTTTTTAAAAATTAAAAAAAGACGAGAAAATGCCCCAAACTGAAAAGAAAAAATGTTAAATTGACACTTCGATCAACACACCACACAAAACACACACCGTTTTGGACTCGCTGGTGTCCACGTGCTGCAGCATCGCGGCAAAAACGGGTGACCGGGCCGCCAAAATGGCCTTGTGGACGCGGATTTCGCGAATCTAAATGTAAGCCGAGTGAAAAGCGGAATATATCAGATGAAGTTAAAAAATCTAAATCCTTTCGCCTTAACATGGTGGAAACAGAAAAATTTAGACGCAGTAAACTAGGTTAATGTCCATGTCATACATGAAAAAAAAGGTGGGGAAAGGGGGTCAGCAACAATTTTGCGAAGGTGTTCAGCCATGTAGACCGACAACTTTTTTTGCCTTTAAAAATGCTTTTTTATGCCGGAGAAAATTAGGTCGTCGTATGAAAAATTCGGTATTGAGACACCCCCCCCATGTCTCAATCGTTCATCGTATGGCCCTTGGCCTGATTGTGAGAAGGCGCTTGACAATGAATGATTCATTCCGTTTACCTGCACATTGCCCTCGTGTCCAGCACCGCCGCCGTCGTTCAGCGCGTTTGGTGTTGCTGGATGGACAGTGTTTGCTGCTGCTGCCGCTGCTGTCAATGAACACTCCGCGCCACCGCCCGCCCCTCCGCTGCAAATGCTTCCGCCCCCAGCTCCGCCGCCGCCCGCGTCCCTTTGCTGCACCACTCGGATGGTGAAGTCGGTGAGCACGTCGTCGTTCAGCAACTTCAAATAGTCGTCACCCAACTGATGCTCACAATTGCACGGTTTGCTGAACTGAAAAGCAAGGGGAAAGAGAGATGGAAAATGATGTAATTGTGAAGTTAGTGGGGAAAGAAATGTTCAACCAACTAATGATTTTGATGAATTTGAGTATTTTTCTTGGCAATAAACAAGTTAGACCATTTTGACCCAACCGGTTCCAGCATTTTTCTCGGCACTTTTGATGGTTGATCAAAGTGTTTTAATGTCAAAAAAGCCTCGATGAGGTGAAAGGCTTTTAATTTTTAAAATGTCGCCAAAAAAAGATTATAACATTTCGAAAAGTTCAGGCTCAAGAGAAAGTGAGTCATTCGGCATCGACAACACCCGCGAAAATCGACCGACATCGAAATTAGCAGAGTTGCTTAATTGAGCAACAAACTGACAAAGATTGGCTTTTTGTTGCAATTTAACACTGACCCTGCACGAGTCGTCCACACTGGTGGTCACCGTCTCAACCGCGACGTCAATCTCCACAAAAACGGTGATGCTGTCCGCCGGCTGAATTTGTGGGAACAGCACGTCCCGCTTGATGTACGAGACGTAGTCGGAGTGAGACGGGTTCGGATGGATGCGCATTTCGATGTCGCGGCCCTCGCTGTTCTTCAGGTAAAAGCGTGACCTGAAATTTTGCGGAATTTTTATTTAAAAAAATGAAAATCGTATAAAAAATGTAATTTGCGACAAATTTACAACTGACAATGGATCCATCCTATCCATAAAAACTGTTGGAAAGTGACAAGAAAAGACGTCAAAAACAATTTTCCGAGCGATCCCCTTAATTTTTTTTTTGGGCGCAAAAAAACGTTTCGAAAAAGCCTGTGATTTTTGTATAAAAAACGGTAAATTTTTAAGGTAGGTATATAACGAATGAACTAATGAAACAAAATAATTGCGCAAAAATTTCCCTACTAAAACATCCTATAAGTCCCAAAAAATCTCACTTTCCGAACATTGGCACTCCTTTAAAAATTCAAATCCATCGTTCCCAACACCCATAAATTACGGAAATGACAAACTTGAAGCCAATTTTGTTGCTTTTCACATTGTTGCCGATGACGCGGTTGAGACAGAGGAACACAAAGTCCTTTAAAAAACAAATGTAAACTTTGTTAGACATCCTATCAATTATTTGGCAAAGAATGCTGAAAAAAACCTTGTTGTTCTCGCCGTTTCCTTTCGGGTAAATTTTGATGGACCATGTCAGGTCACTGTTCGGCAAATTGACGTAGTTTTCCAAGTATTCCTGGTAACAGTGCGAGAAGTTCTTCACCGTCCAATGATGCTTCAAATACTGAAAACAAAAACAAAAATAACAAAATTAGAAAAATAGGTTTACAAAAAAAAAATCGTAGGCTAATAATGCGCTTTTCCCCTCGATAAATCATGTCATTTCAAATTATAGACAATCTTGGAAAATGGGGACCCATTCTGGCATTGTTTTGACCAATTGTAAACCCAAGAAAAGCGGCAAGAGTTTGATTTTGTTCGAATTGATATTCATGATTCAAAAATAGTCGGAATAGACGTCGAATACGAATTAGTGATAAATGCACTTATAAGAAACTCATCCGAATCCTGGAACAATTATTGTAAATTAAGGGACCCTCAATTCCTGGGATTACCAAAATTGGACACAAAAAAGATACAAAATTCTAAATTTGCCAATTGTTCACCGACCTCCACCCGAATTTCAGTCTGCGATGCATTTGTCATGTGCGACGTCGTTGCTGCTGATGAGTCGTAAGGCATAGACAGTTCAGCGATGGTCGGTTCCATCATCGGAAATGTATTCAATTTTACGGAAATTTATCTAAAAATGCTATTTCCTTTAACTACTTTTTTTTGTTGCAAAAAATTGACATTTTGATAACGTAATTACGCCAAAAGTTAGCGAAGTAAAACCACTGATTAAAAAAGCATTTATATAAATTCTATTCCGGTAATTTAAGCAGCAGAAGCCACTAATCCAAAATCCATTTCAATAAACATTTGGCCATAATAAAAACGAATGCCAAATTCGAAAATGCTTTTCCTTTCCTGCTAACGAAACAACTCCATTTCAAATTCAAATGATTGTATACACGAAATTAAGACAACAAATTAGATTGTGATAGAATTCGATTCTTTGGCCATTTAAAAAATAGAAACGAATGACTCTGTTGCCCAGTACATCCCCATTTACACTAAATTCAATCAACTTCCTTCCTCATTTAATGCCTTTTAATCTCACACACACCAGCAGAGCAACAAGAAATGAATGGGATTGATGATGATGTGATGGATGAAACTCGTGTGTCCTATATGGTATAATATTGTTAAGCACGTTACAACAGAAGAACAAAAAAAGAGAAGAGCGAGAGAGTGTGGCGGAGTGTGACACACCACACAAAACACATCATACACAACGAAATACGGAAATTGATCGAGAAAAAACAAAAAATGAATGAAATGAACATCGCGGAAAGCACACAATATACAAATCTCGAGAAAATGGGAAAATGGTGTGGGCGGTGAATGATGTGTATGTGACAACCAACAACGTAATACATAATAATAAAATAATGATGAATTGATGATAATGATTTAATCCTGCTTGAGTACATGTGTTTTTTATGGTGAGCTGAAAGAGAGCGAGAGACCAATGGGCGCGGGCGGGCAAATAGGAGTTTTTTGATTGATCGAGGCTGGTTTTGGTTGATTGATTGATTGGCTGAGGGTCATTAGTCCTCCGAATCAGCAAAGTACTGACATTTTTTGGTACTCTTTCAGCATGTCCCCCTCCCCGTCATCTTTTGGCTTCGGTTACAAATAAAATGAGTCAGTCTTCTGGCACACAAACTATTTTCTGCCGGGTGGGGAAAAGTGACTAATTCAAAATAGGCTAGAGAAGGTGGAGTAAAAAATCCCAATGTAACACGATAAAAACAGTGTGACAGGACAGACCCAAATTCTAACAGAAAAAATAAATTAAAACCAGGTTTTGACTGCTCCGAAAAACGGGGACACGAAAACTGAAGGAGTACCACCTTATTTTAGTCGGATTGAAAACAAACAACAGCGTCATCATCAATAAAATCGTCATCATTGTCCTCCTCCTGCTGATCACCGCCGTCGTTGTCCCCCTCCTCTTCCTCCTCAACACGTTCATCATCTCCGCCTCCAGCAACGCCATCATCCTGCTGTTGTTGGTCGTCATCATCTTTTGGCTGCTGCTGTTGCTTCAGTCGTCTGCGCTGCTGCACGCGTCGCCGGTTCGCCTGCTTGGCCAATTGGAAGAGCAGTCGCCGTACGATTGCGACAGTTTCGGCACGACGGGCGACCATTGCGACGTCAAAGTGGAGGATCAGCGACAACAGCGGACCACAGTAGCAGCGCTTCAACTGCTCGTCAAGCCCAGCGCAATAAGCGATCACTTGCACGATGCTGTTGTAGGCTTGCCAAAATGCACAGCGAATGGCCTTGAAAAGGCAATATTTGAGCCAAATAAAAAAAAAATTTTCTGTTATAAAATTGGACATAGGTTTTGTGGTATTTTTCAGTTATGCTGCCGGAGTCCCAAATTTTAAAAATGAGAAAAAACGCAATTTTAGCGTGTAACAATTACATAACATTAAAAAGGGGGGTGGGTCGGTAAAAATTTTTGCGAAGGGGGGTCGGCCGCCGATGACCTTTTTTTTGTTTTGCTTTTCAAAAAACCGTTTTTTCGGCGCGTTTTTTCCAAAAAATTTTCGGGAGCAGAAGCGCCGGCGGTGCCGATAGCGCCGCCGGGAAAAATTTTGTATTTTTGGGTATGATTTGTTAACAGATCTTCACCAAAAAATGGCCACTTTTTGCGATTTTGAGCCAATTTTTTAAGAAAAATGGGAATTTTGAGGTTCGGCGGCGCCGCCGGGGAAAATGTTTTGTGACTTTTTAATGAATTTGTTAAGAAAATTTTCAAAATTTGCGCCCCCCCCCCCCGCAGGCCCCCTTTGCGAGCGAGGGGGTGGGGGGGGGGGTCGACCCCCTCCCCCCCCCTCCTAAAAAATGTATGAACAATTAGGTATTTAGAAGGCAGAAAAGCCGCAATTTAGCCAAAATGTCATAATGGATCATCGCCACGCCGTTTGCAGTCTTCGCATCAAAGGAATTCGGAACATATTTACGCGCGTTTTTCTCATTTTTTAAATTTTAGGGTTGCGGCAGCATAACTGAAAAATACCGATTTTATCTATTTTAACAATTTGCACATAATTTATGCAATAATTAGCCCTGACTTACCACCACATTATGAGCACCGCGTCCAATGTTATTGTCTGAAAAGTGGATTCAAATTAGATTAAGTTTTAAGACAAAGCATAAAAGGAAATGTCGGAAATCGGAATGATTGATTAATTTTGTGTCCTTTTCATAGTAAAACAACTTCTCCTCCTCCCCCACCTGTTTGCACCGGGTCCGCAATGCAAAACCCGCTGGTGAACATGCTGGGGTCGCCGAATTGGTGCACCAACTCCTCCCTGGGCACCAGCTCCATGTTCTGTGCCACCCGAATGCCAAAACATGCCGGGTTGAGTGCAAAGCCGTAATAGTAGAGGAAGTAATGGACTGAAAAAGGCTTAATTTGGTCTTTTAATAGGGATGCAAAAATCACATAGAATGCCAAGCGGCCTCCGGCCAAGCAAAGTGGCACAATCAGTCAACTTGGGCAAACCCTTGTCAAAGCGAATGTTCTGAAAGAAAATAAATAATATCAGTCAATTAACAAATGATAAATGCTTGTTGGTAATTCTATGGGAAATAATGATTTTGTCAAAGGCAAATTCGGAGCGGAGGAGTAGCAATAAGTCTCGCGGAAAGAATTTTTTTTTTTTGAATTTAGTGCCATTTTTTTGTGCCATATTTTAAGCACAAAATGTTTTGCATGTAAAGTATGCCCATCAGTACCTAATGCTGTCAAATTCATATCAGTCCGGAGGATGCACTTCTCATTGGTCATCAATTTAGTATTCTCAACTGACTCTCAAAATTCATTTAAAGTGGTTTAGTAATATTTATTAGTATCCATTTTGTCCATCCAATGTCCACCTCCACACCACCACCACATGCCTCTAGGAAGTAAACGAGCATCACCACCAACGCGTACGATGGCAGTCCCCCGTTGAACGGGTTGTTCAAGTTGTTCTGGGTGAGCAACTGCTTCAACAGCAACAGCAATGGTTCCAGCAGTGGCAACTCGTTCAGTTTCCGTCTGATCCATTTAACGGTGTCCGCCACATGGTTCAAGTTGAAGCTGACATCGATGCTCAGTTGGGTCTGCCGGTCCGTGAATTTGACAATTGGAACGGCTGCAAAAAATGGTGGATCAGAAGAAAAATGTTGAAAAATAGGCAATTTGTTATTTTTAAAATTCAATTTTTCTTGACAAATTACTCCAAACTTTTTCTAACAAATAATAATATCATTTCTGGTTAAGAGTTTGCTTTAAAACGATGTAAATTGTAAGAAAAGAGAATCGTTTCAGTTAGTTTGAGGATTACCAAGATTTTTGAATCGCTGTAATATCAAAAAACATGGTACATTGTAAAACATCGAGAAATTCAAACACAATATTAGGTATTTTATCATAATGTTTAACAGAATTCCGAATTTAAGTTTTTTACTTAAATTTTAGTTACCAGTTTTATCCAGGATGACAATGTTGTCAAATAAATTGGTTGTACTAAAAAAGTAAATATTCACTTTTATTTCCTTTTCGATTGTGTGGTCTCACCGTAACACATCCGCCAACTTTGGCAATTCGTTATGAATCCGAAAGTCCGGAATTTTTACACAAATGTCAATGTCGGAGGAAGGCAAAAATGAATTGGTGGCTGTTGAAAAAGAAAAATAAGTAACAATTTCCAAAAAAGAACTGAATTACCGACACTGCCGTACATGCTGACCTCAGCCTGGTGCCAAACGTGGCGCAAAATGCGGCTGATTTTGTTGTACAACCTCCAACGAATTGCGGTTTCTTCAGCAGTCGGCTTCAACCATTGGTAGAGGTCCAAAATTTCGTCGTGCAAACCTAAAACAGGGAAAAGCGAAGCATAAATTGGAATTGAATAAAAAAACAAACGTAAAAGTGGAAGGAATACTTGCTTTTTTATTATATAATGAAATTTGTTTCCATTTCTACTCGTAAAAAATGTTTTTTGTACAAAAAAAATAGTCGTTTAATCCCCACGAAATAAATTGCAAAATACCTTCAAGTGTGGGCGCGTACTTCCTGTTTCGACGAACCCAAACTTGCCGTTTCGCTTCGGACACTTGTTGTGGACTGAGACTGAAGGGGGTAAATAAGAGCAATTATTACTAATTATGGAACTTATATAGTTTGTATGAAGAGCAAAGTTAAGGAAAATGATTTGGTATAATTTAGGTTCTATCCAAAATTTTCCAATTTAAAGTAAATTTATGGATAAAAGGAATCGAAAATGTATCAATTTTTGGGGTTAAATATAAAAAACAACACTTCTGCTGGTTGTAATTGTGCATGTAATAAAAATGGGTGGAATTGTTGGCGTGATGGACCACCACACTGCCGCCACTGTTGTTGCTGCTGCTTTTGGGCTGCGGACTGCTTGAACTGGCCGTGTCCTGCTCAACAGACCGTTCAGACGAGCTTGAGCTGAAGCAAAAAAAAAAGATTGTCGCGATTAACATTAGGAACAGGTTAAACCTTTTTTAGAGTGCAAAAAGTAATAATTCAGGACAAAAGGTCGAATAAAATCGAACATTTGTCATGCATTTCCGCAGTCAGAAAAGATTTTTTGTTAGCACGCTTTCCGACCGTCAAAAAAGACCAATTCAAGGCTCAATTTTGTAAGTGTGAATTTGAAATTTATAAAAATATATAAACAAAAAAAAAACTAATAAATTTGGTAAAACAAAGTACGGTATTTGAATTTGACAAAAACAGCGCCGCAACCAATAAAAGTCCGCTCCGTTACCCCCCCCCCAGCCCCCAAAAAAAACCTTGAGCGACCCGAGTTGGGCTGAGTGCCGGTGTCCTCCGTGTTCGCCGCGGACCCGTCACTGATCCGGCACTGTTGCAACATCACCAAATGCTGTTGCTGCTGTTGGTTGTGTTGCAACTGCTGTTGATGTTGCTGCTGATGGCTGAGGTGATGGCGATGGTGGTGAGAAGGTGGCGAAAACGCATCGGCCACACAGTGCGGCTGCTGCTCAACGATCACTCCGTTGAGCTGATAACGCATGGTCGGTGCACTGAAAACAGCACAAATTGACAAATGATAAAAGTTTAAAATGTTTTTTAACCCCAAATCCAAGGGATGTCAAAACCAACAAAATTGGATTGATAGTTGTGGGAACATACAAACAAATCAAAAGTTACTCCATTTGTTTGTATGAGAAAGTTTGGTAAGATTTACGTTTGCTGTCTCAATGCATTTTTGGAAATATCACACAGGAACCAAAATTACATACCTAGGTCTATCCCCGTCCCTTTAAAATTTTGTGAAAAGTACAACCAGTAATTACCTTTTCGAGACCATCCTTTGATGACAATGCGTGGAAATAACAGTGCGTTTTGATTGAATGACGATATAATCAGTAACTTTTTGTTGCTGTCGTTGTTGATCGGTCGCACCCGTTTTGGAATATTGGAAAGTGTGCAATTTTTACAATTAATCTGACAAAAAACAAAATTAAAATGTAGAAAACGTAAAATTTTTAGAAAATTGACATAGTATCTAACTTTTGTGGGTGTTTGTAAGTCTAAGTGAACCATTAATCCATTAACAGACTAAAAACAAGGAAAATTTAATGACCAATACTTATTGAATATTGGAAAGTTAGGTGTTTTTTTGGTGATCGGCCCATCTCCGATGTCCCCCGTCCCCACCATTTTACCCACACCCATCGCCTCAAAGTCGCCGCCGCTCACTAACTAAATAAAATTTTCTGGCGATTTTCACAAAAAAGGGACAGAGAGAGAGAGAGAGAGGCGAAAGAACGACGACAAAGACAAAACAAAGCAAATACTAATATCAATTCATTCATTCATTTATTCAATTCATTCATTCATTACTGCTAAACACCATTCCACCAATGTTATATTATTATTATAAAGAGAAAATGAACTGAAAAGCGGGCCAAACGCCGCTGTTGTGAATTTAGGGGAGACTCTCTTCTTTTTCGCTTTGTTTCTTTCCCTGTGGGTGCTGCCGTTGGTGGAAGAAAACGCAGCAGCGAAAGGAAACGAAACGGGGGGCAAAAGAGAGGGGCAAAAGGGAATGTGCGATGTATGACCACGGACCACCGAATTGTTCACAGATTAAAGGAAAAAGAGAAAATTTAACGAGCAAAAGAACACAGTCATTGTCAGCAAAGAGCATGAGCAATGGGAAGGGAAAGGGGAAAAGGGAGAGGAAGAGATAAAGAGAAAGAAAACTACAAAAAAGGAATTTACAAAACCAAGGGGGTCAGGTAATGTGTTTAGATAACTCAAAAAATTTCAGTTCTTTTTAGAAATCTCTCTCATGGAAAAAAAAAGTTTGGCCAAATGAGTGTGTCGTTTGGTTGGCGTTTTCCTAATCAGCTAATCACTAGAGATCGGATTTTTAGTGGCAAAAAATCCCAAAATAAACAAAATATTGAAAAAAAATGCCAAAATGTGGCAAAAAAGCCCGAAATGGTAACGAATAGTGGCGACATAATTTTCAGCCAAAAATTATGCAAAAATCTTAGGTGTGTATTTTTGAAATTTTTAGGTGATTCTTATTTGTTGTTTAGGGATGTATTTTTAGTTTTCATTGCATTTTTTGGGAAATTTAAAAAAAAAACCAAAATAGTGCCAAAAATAGTGGCGAAACGCCAAAATTAGCGAAAAATTCTTTTTAGTGGCAAAGATCCAAAATAGTGATGAATAGTGGCGTTAAAACGAAGAATTTCCGAGCTAAAAATGTTTTTTGTGCATTTCAGTCGAAACAAAGCCGCAGAAAAAATAATTAAAAAACTAAAAATCCGTTCCCTACTAATCACACTGTAAGGCCGCGAATGGAAAGACTGATTCTTGAGACCGTTTTGTTTTCATGACTTTCGAACAAAACTTTTCTCCCAAAAAAGTGGGGAGCATAGGCAGTATTTTTCGACTTCAGGGTTTGAAATTGGTGCAAATGAATGTCAATTCGTGATCAGTAGCTATCCTGAAAACCCTTGAGGGTAATACTATCGATGGTGCCCCCCCCCCATTTTTGGAAGAAATTTTTTTTGTTCTGAAATGTCGTGAAAACATATTTACGGGGGTTTTCAGGGTCGATGATCGCGAATCTGACATCCATTTTGCCCTATTTCAAAGAAAATTCAAAATTTTGAAAATTCACTTTTAGTTCACCCCCTAAATCCACTCCCTAGTTCACTAAGTTATTGCTCACGAACTGTACATAAATGTTGAAGAATTTTTTAAGTCATTGAATTCACAGCCTTTCTTCCATCTCTCTTTTATTATTTCGCGAATTTTTGCGTGAAATGGACTCTGAAAAACCGATCGTGTTTTTGAAGGTCAGCCTAAAAGGAAAGCCGGCAACTGTTGTAGGGCGAGTCGGTGAGTTGTAAGCTCTTCTGTATGAATGATTAAAAATGGCTTATCAAAAATTCTGGGTGATTGTTTGTATTTTTTCAGATACGAATACGTCCATTTTGTCAAAGGCTTTTGCCTCTAAAATTGGTGACATTGATTCGAACCTGCGTGGCCATGTGACGCTCCCAACTGCCGATGTGCCCGTTGTAGGATGGTAGCAAATGTTCGTACTTGTCAAAAAAAATTTTTTTTAATTTGTTAGGGTGGATGACGTATCAGTCGCTTTGCTCAATGCCGAACCATATGTCTTTGCACAACGTTTTGGCGTCGTGGCGGATAATCACATGATCGCGTAAGTTTTTGAATTAAGTTAATTTTCTGTGCGACATACTGTAAATTTAAGCTTTTGCGAACGCGAGGTCGATGGCGTCTTTGGAGCCGACTTACTCAAACGCATGGGCATTTTGAACGAGGAACAGATTGACGCCATTCCGCTTCTGGAGATGTTCACTGAGGAATAAATAATCGTTTTTGACCGCAAAAAAGTTGTGAAGTTTTCAGTTAGGGTGGTCAAAAATCGAAATTTCTTTTGGTGGTTTTGCCTGTGTACACGTGGCATGACACGTGTACACATCATGCGTAGGTTGCTAAAAACATTTTTTAAATTTATTTTTGACCACTTTAACTGAAAAGTGCCATTTGTTTTCGTTATACAATTTCTCCGCAGTTATATTCATGCCAATTTTATGCCCTTTATTTATATGCACACCAAAATAGAAATGATAAATCCTTTGCAGGGCTTTTTGTTATCCGATTTTTCTTTTGTTGATAGCTCACGTGTAAATTTGCACAAAAAGTTTATTTTAAAAATGACATGTCAAAAAATTTTGTTGCCCGGCCTCTTTATTAGCTCTTCTGCATTTTGTCGGACGTACCGACGCTTAGCACGACGAATCAGCAATACCCGTACAAAGAACAGACTCCGAAGGGTATTTTCGAGAAGATGGGCTTGCAGAAAACCCGGACGACGCTTCGCTCGGCGAATTCGCAGTGATGCGTATGGACGACATGATGAACTTGATCGGGCGCGGCTCTCTTTGGTTAGCAAACATTTTTTTTTAATTCGATGCATTAAACGTATGTTTTGTAGCCATTGATAACCAAATTCAGATGCATTTCGCCGCTCCTCGTTATGACATGATGCGGTTTGGCGTTGTTTTTCGTGCAACAAATCATCTCCAGTTTAGTGCGACTTGATCATCGTCTCTGGCACAGTCACAAACAAAATGGCACCGGCACTGAGACGGATCTACGACCAAATGCCGCATCCAAAGTCTTATTTTTTTGCAATTACATTGCCACTAAATTGCCATACATTTGTCAGATGGGTGATCAGCATGGGCTCGTGTGCCAACGGTGGCGGTTATTACCATTATTCCTATTCGGTGTTGCGCGGCTGTGACCGGGTCATCCCTGTCGACATATGTCAGTCATTCTCATAAAAAGAATTTTTCTTTTAAATCCCTCTCGTCCATCAACCTTCCTTAAGTTATTTTTGGAAATGTCCCCTATTTTGACAGTATTAAAAATTTGTTTATTGCATTTCCAAATTGTCAGATGTGCCCGGTTATAGCACAAATTGCAAAGTTGGTCAACCATGTGGTGGCAAAATGCCAATGCTTTTCGGAGGGAAACAAAATGCCAAAATGCAAATGCCAATGCCGAATATTTTCTCATTTTTGGCATGGGAATTTTTTGCAAAAAAAAAAGCAACAAAATATACGAGGAGGGAGCGGAACGAACCAAACAAAATTTATGCAATTTTTTCAAAATGAATTTGGATGAAGACTAAACTGTTCAAAGATTTAGGCCATTGACCTTCGGTTTGGCGTGCTGTGCTGTTGAAATGGTTTGTTTGTGCTTTCCTTTTTGCATTATTATGTCATTTAACGGCAACCAAATTCAGATGCATTTCGCCGCTCCTCGTTATGACATGACGCGGTTTGGCGATGTGTTTCGTGCAACTCCTTGTCAGGTTTGTGAATTTAATACACAAATGATTATGTTTTTGAAACCGGGTGAACGCAGAGCCGAGATTTTTTATGCCAATTCGTAAATACCAGAGATTGGAGGCCCTACCAAAAAAAAATTTGTCCCTTTTCCATGGCAGGTCAAAGAGCCGCCAATTGACGTTGCGCCGACCACGCCGTACTCGGAGCACCGCGAACCGATGGCCATTGGCATGCCGCCTCAGACACAAATGCCGCCCGCCCACCAGCAGCAGCAGCCGATGGTTGGCCAAGTGCCGTCCCCGGCACAGTTTTATTGTGAGAAAGAACCGCTGATGATGGTCATGATAGAGGAGGGGGAGATGTTCAATTAAAATTGTAATTTGTGTGTCGTCGGCACAGACCACCCATTTTTTGTTCCGTTAAAATTCTTTGTTCTTTTTTCAATGATTTTGTTATTACTGATAAATAAGTGAGTCAATTTTGGGCTCCAATCGCAAATAAGTTGGATTTTTCTTTTATTTTTTCAAAGTTTTGGCGTTCTTATTTGAATAAAAATAAACTTATTTGCGTTTGGAGCCCAAAATTGACTCGCTGTGTGAAGTATCATTTGGAAACATGGCTAATTGTAAGATATTTGCTGAGCAATTCTTGAGGGTTTGAAAAGTAATTAATTAATGGTACGATTTGACGAATTTATTCACCAGTAGAGCGTTGGGAATTGGCAAATTGCTTCATTTTTTGGCTCATAGTTTTGGAGCCTTTTTTCATACATTTTGGCCTTAAACGAGTCAAAATGGTCACATATTCCAGCACTTCCTACACAATTACTTTATTATTTTGGGATTAATACACAACGCTTTTCTTTTGCAACTTTTGAACAATGAGTGGTGGCATTTATGGCGGAGGTGTGCCTTCCTTTTGCAATTTGTTCTTTTTTGAATGTGTCCAACATTTGTTGTTCTTTTTTCAGATGACGTCGGTGCGTTGGTGTTCGACCCCGGCTCGCACAGGTTGTGATGGGTGTCATATGCGACAATAATCGTTAAAATTTACCAAATCTTGACTAAAATCATATTAAAATGGCATTTTTTTCATGTCGTCGCCTGGCCATTTAAAATCCTGTTGATTTCATCCCCTGGGATTTCACATATTTCCCCTTTTTGTCAATTTTTACATGCTTTTCCTTTTTGTCGATTTTCGCTCTCGTCTTTTAACCCCTTTTCGTGTTTTTCAGTTTCCGCGTTGGTTACGGTGGCGAGGAGTTCCCCCGCTTTGACATTCCGGCACGGGTCGGCGTCTGTCCCCGGCCTTCCGCGGGCACCGACGCGTCCCAATCTGCCGATGCCACAATTGAAGAGGTGGCCTCCGGACGGGGGGACAACGCCAGCAACAAGTTCGACCATTACATTTAAGTTACGCAAGTACAGAGAATTCGACTATAAATCTAAAACTTTTGGTTTTCTTGGACGAAAAAGATTATATTTTGGCTACACAATTTTTATTGTGGCAATGGTCATGATGGACGAGGGGGACTATATGCCCAAAAATGCATCAACTCTAATTCAAAATTGGGATGACTTGTATAATCTCTTTGTATCCTTTTTAGCTCTATGTCGAGAAAGTGTCCAGCCGTGGACTTTGCGCGGTGGCCAAATGCGACTCGTTGCGTTACAAAGTGAGCAAAAGGTTCAGTGTTAATGAAACAATTTGTGGAGACCGAAGAGCCGGCAATTTTGACGGATTCCACTTCAATGATTTTAAAATTCCTTCAAAAATCAGTTGGTCGGTGGGCTCGCCGTGCGTCGTGCGTGCTACGGTGTGCTGCGCTTCATCATGGAAAGTAGTGCCCGTGGGTGCGAAATTGTGGTCAGCGGCAAGTTGCGCGGTCAGCGTGCCAAGGCGATGAAGTTTGTGGACGGAGTGATGATCCATTCGGGTAACCCGGTCGCCGAGAACATCCAGGAGGCGGTTCGCCACGTGCAAATGCGACAGGGTTTGTGTTTTAAAATATGGAAAAGCATTTTAGAATACAAGGAAAACCGATTTGAACGAGTTTTTGGGTACCAAAATACTTTTGAGTTGTTTTCTAATATCTATGTGATCCCATTTTTCTATTTTTTCGTCTTTGTTCAGGCGTTTTGGGCATCAAAGTGAAGATCATGTTGCCGCACGACCCCAAGGGACAGATGGGACCGCGCAATCCGTTGCCCGACCACATCCAGGTAAAATGTTCTACAAAACAGTCACACGGAACCCCATAACTCGGGATGGATACAAGCCGGAGGATCTATTTTTGAAAAAAAACTCCATACAATTAGCTTACTTGGAGTTTAGAGAATTTAAATAAAAATCAAAAGCTTTTGGTTTTCTTGGACCAAGAAGAATTTGATATTTTACTACTTTTTGTTGTTACTTTCTTTTTTTCTAATTATTCTATTTCCCATGACAGGTCAAAGAGCCGCCAATTGACGTCGCGCCGACCACGCCGTACTCGGAGCACCGCGAACCGATGGCCATTGGCATGCCGCCCCAGACACAAATGCCGCCCGCCCACCAGCAGCAGCAGCCGATGGTTGGCCAAGTGCCGTCCCCGGCACAGTTTTATTGTGAGAAAGAACCGCTGATGATGGTCATGATGGAGGAGGGAGAGATGTTCAATCAAAATTGTTATTTGTTTTTTTACTTTTTTTTTTTTGCTGTTGAAACGCATCGTAAATGGAATTGCTAATGAATTTTGGAACAAAAACTTTTGGGCGTTAAAAATAATTAATTGTGCCCGTGATTTAGCGTCTTTTGCCCATGGGATTAGCAAATAATAAAGTAGATTTAGAAATATTTACTTCACACAAAAAATAAACAGGCAGTGAAACAAACAGCCACTCATAAACAGATTCCATTGAATATCTTTCGCTGCTCCTCACGCTCCAAACGTTATTTCATCAGAGTTGCCAAATCGAACACGAATTCGGGTCCAAAGTTCGCCTCAATTTCGTCACCAGATTCAAGCAAAGTAACGAATGGAAAGAGGAACGCACAATCAGCAGATGGAGAAAGGGAAAATGAAGTTGAATCTTAACAAATGAAGAATTAAAATAATTGTATTATTTAAATTTGCACAAAATTTCTAAGTTTGAGAATTTTTAGTTATTCCCGGCTGTGTTTCAATGTATTTTAAAGCAGTGATTACAAATAACCATTTTTTTTGTTTACCAACCCAAACAAAGTCCATTCCTCGTGAAAAACAATTCCCTGTTTGCCAGGACACCACATCCGACCGTGTGACCAGTTGCGAAGGCATTTGTGGGATTTGCGAAGGTCCTGGTACCGTCGACATAAAATTTGCCCTTGCTTCCATACGCGTAAGCAGTCGCTTCAGAAAAAAATGACCCAGCAAGATTTCTCGTATTTTTTATGGCAAATCCAAAGCAGGCGGTACTGAAAAAGAGCAAAATGATGGAAATAAATAATCAATACAGTAAAAAATATCCGAATTGTATTCGAATATATAAAAATATAATGAATAAATACGCCTGCCGGTTCATTTTTATGATGGAAATCTCAAAATAAAAAAGGACAGATGAAGGAGGAACGGCCGCCAATATGGAATGTTTGGCAAAGACAGTGCGGTCACCACCTTTGAAGAAAGATTGAGATTTAAACATTATTAAATGGTCATAACTGTTCAATTTGTATATTCATTATAGAAAATTTTCTAGCAATTTAAATTTGACAGTAATTTTTCGGAAAAATTACTAGTTCCCATATGGACGACTTTTAAGTTGTCGATTTGCAGTTGTTTTTGACGAAAGTTGTCATCCCAGCAATTGAAGAAAATCTGATCATTTTGAAATTGTGCGAATTGGTGGTCATTTGCCTTGGAAGTTGAAGCTGAAAAAATGAAAGAAATTGAAATTGCGTAAACTTTGTTTCTTAAAAATTCAAAATGCACTTATCGTAAACCTACCGTAGTTGCCCGGCTGTCCCCTTTTCTCTAATTCACCGATCCGTTCCAAAATTGCCTTCTGACCATTTTGCAACTGCGCGAATTGTTCGTCGACCAATGCTTAAACAATCAAAGAATTCACAAAAAGCCAAAGATTGATTAACAAAAAAACCGTTTTACGGCGCGAGCCGAACCAATTAATGTTTTTTTGTTTATTAATCACTAAACCCAGAAATTGTAACTTTTCGAATTCCATTGCGAGACTAGAACTCTTAATTTTTGCGGGACTGATTCCCGCGGGATTATTCCCGCAATTTTGGAAGTCCCTCAAAGTCCCAATCCCACCCGCGGATTACGTGGCGCACCGCGCTCTCTGAAAACCTTACCCTTCTTTGCCATTGGCTCCGTTTCCTCTTCCGGTTTGTGCGGCCGATCTTTCAATTGTTTCTCCAATTCACCGATCCGTTCCAAAAGGGTCTTTTGATCATTTTGCAATTGTGTGAATTGCTCAGCAGAAACTTTAAAAAAGTTTTTTAGAGATTAGGATTTATTTTCGATTATTCTCTTATTTTCCTTACCGTATTTTCCCTTCTCGTCCTCCTTTGGTGAAATTTCGCCTGATAATGAACAAAAAATTTAGTGTATTTTTGTTTTTTAAAATTCAAACAACAACTCCAACAAATCGATGCATACCAATGAAGGTTTCGATTGCTTCCATTCGGCGTTTGAATTGATCGACAGAAACTAAAAAATGTAAAAAAAATTTTTTTGCGTTGCCTGTGGTGATCAAAGAATCAGATTTGGACTTATTCCGAGCCTCAAATCAAAATTCGAAAAAGTCGCGAATCAAATCTCATTTTAATACATAATTATTCAAAAGATTTTGAAATTGATAAAACGGACCATCATATAGACCTTTGTTAGTTTGTCATAAAAGGCTACTACCGTTGATATTGCCACTTTTTGGTCCCCTTTAAAAAATCAGAATGGACGGCACAAATTTAAATAAATGTACACATTTAAATCGGAACAACTTCTGACCTCGTTAAATGTTATTGGAAAAGCTTATTCGAATTGTTTGTATACACATATTATATTTGTATTTAAATTTTATTTGTATATCCTTACCGTATTTTTCCGATAACTTTTGCAAATTCGCTGAAATAACCAAATGTTTATTTAAATGCATTGTTCAAATCTACTCACCAATAATGTCATTGATTTTTTTCACGGAACCCTTTTGTTTTGCATTCACTTCCTTTATTCCTTCGTTAAAGTCATCCCTCAACTTAATTGCGTAGGAAGTTGAAGCTGAAAAAATGAAAGAAATTGAAATTGCGTAAACTTTGTTTCTTAAAAATTCAAAATGCACTTATCGTAAACCTACCGTAGTTGCCCGGCTGTCCCCTTTTCTCTAATTCACCGATCCGTTCCAAAATTGCCTTCTGACCATTTTGCAACTGCGCGAATTGTTCGTCGACCAATGCTTAAACAATCAAAGAATTCACAAAAAGCCAAAGATTGATTAACAAAAAAACCGTTTTACGGCGCGAGCCGAACCAATTAATGTTTTTTTGTTTATTAATCACTAAACCCAGAAATTGTAACTTTTCGAATTCCATTGCGAGA
>CP049711.1:11332786-11409827 GCA_004148225.2 Heterodera glycines | reverse complement strand
TTAATTAAATGCCGAAGAATTTTTTGTAATTAATTTATAAAAATAATGCATTAACAAAAAACAAACAAAAAAAGCATATATATATTTAATAAAAGGAGAAAATTAAACAAATGAGAAAATTAATTTGTTAAGAAGCTCCTGAGCTTATCCAAAAATGAGATTAAAATGAGTTAAATTTGACTGACAACATTTACTTTAATTTAACATAAAATGTTATTGTTATTCTAAATTGCTACAATGACAAAATGACAAAAATATATGTTTGGGTTATGGCGATATAAAAAAATATTGAAAAATAAAATGGAAAATTTAGGGTAAGCGAGCGGCTGCGAAATATTCTATGTTTTTCAGATTTATTCTTTAATTTTGAGTTTAAACATAATTGAATTTGCATTAATTAATCTAAAATTTTTTTAATCACTGTTTTTCCTTATCAAAGAATTTGGCAGCCCCTTTAAATTGGCAATTTAAATAAATTCAAAAACTTCGAACATTTTCTCAACACCATCATCCTTCCACTCATCATTCTTCCACTTCTGGTCAACAACATTGAGCCCAATTAAGTGCTTCCATTGCTCAAACCACTCAACTGCATTTTGAGCCCGATCACATCTTTGAGGGAGAGTTTTATTACATAAAAATATAGAATATTCAATTTTTGCATTTATAAAAAGTATTATTATTCTGTATTCAATGAAATAGAGTCGTCCATAAATTTTCGAACACCTCTGCCCCCGCGGGGGTCATATTTCAGTAAGAACGGTAATTTATTTTTGAAAACATGCTTATTTTTTAATACCAAAACAATTAATATTTTACAAAAAAATGAACTCACACTCAGAAAGCACATGAATATCAGCCGCAGTTGACAGCTGAGAGTCGCAGCAATCATCGACAATTGCGGCGGCTTCCTTCATCACGCGGTTCGCCTAAAATATGTACCATTAACAACGAAATTCGTTAATACAAAAACCCTGCAAAATGGATGAGAGAGGGGGGGGTGAATTATAAGCACACACAAAATTGCGGCATAAATTGTCGAAATTTTAAATCAGTTGAGATCGCTGCATGACAGGTGTTAAACTTACATAATTTGGGTCGTCACGGTCGAGACCAAACACATCCAAACTCGGGAACGGTCCGCCAAATCTTTCGATTGAATTGGCAATTCCGACAATGCCAAAAGAAATTATGAAATTATTTAATTAAATGCCGAAGAATTTTTTGTAATTAATTTATAAAAATAATGCATTAACAAAAAACAAACAAAAAAAGCATATATATATTTAATAAAAGGAGAAAATTAAACAAATGAGAAAATTAATTTGTTAAGAAGCTCCTGAGCTTATCCAAAAATGAGATTAAACTGGCAAATTAGCCAGATAATAGCAAAAAATATAATAAATGATAAAAAGTAAAAAGTTAATTAGTGATGAAATACAAACAAAATATAGGGCCAAAATGCATGGGTAATCAAAATGGCCGGCATATTTTAAAAGGTTGAAACCGCCCCGCCAAAAATCCATCAGTTGAATGTCGTCCTTTGGATTTGACTCAATTTTCGTTTTCGCAACGAGCAAAAAACTGAAAAAATGCACTTTCATAAGCAATTTTGGCATTATTTAAGTTCCTCTATAAAATTAAATAAATATTTTTCAGTGTTTTCCCACCTTCAAAATCAAAGCAAACGTCTTTCCCTGTTCTTCCATCATTTTGGAGAAGTCTGCCAATGTTTTGGCGTGTTGTTCGGCCTTTTGGCCATTGCGTTCATCTGGTTGACCATCATTGTGTTCTGTTGCTCTACCAAATTGCCAATTTGGAGAACAAAGTGTTTGTCGGTTGAAAGTTCTGCAAATTGAAACCCAATTAAATGTCATTATTATAAACAAGCAATTTTCAAAATTCCACGCCAAAAGCCTATTTGTGATTGGAAAAGCTAAGCCATCCTGGCTAGAAATTAATAGGTATTTTGTGGGAACATGCATCTTAACATGTTCTAAATAATGATGATTGTGCGGTAAAAAGTGAAGTGAGGGAGGGCGTTGGCCCCGCCCCGCCCAACTCATTCATTCATTTTTTGTTTTTCTCTCATCACAGTTCAGCAGGTGGGGATTATCTTTTGGTACATTTTTGCTAGGAATTGGACTGTGTGCCGTGTCTAGCTGGAGGGAGAGTATCAAAGAACGGACGTGGGGGTCCAATGGGCGGGCGTTCAATTAGATCATTAATTGGGCAGAGAGAGAGCGGGACGGAGAGAGAGAGAGTGAGGGGGGTCAGACGTACGCACGCACGCACAGTAAATGACCACAATCCTATATAATAAAGTTGAGTGTGTGTATCGCCATGCTTTGAATTGGCGTGGCGTTTTGTTGTGTTTTGCGTTAAAAATGCATTTGAAAAATAGAAATGTTTGGTTTTGTTTTTTATTGTTTTTGCGTTAAAAAATGATTTGAAAAATGAAGTTTGTTTTGCCTTTTTTTCATTTCGATTTTGTTTATGCTTTTGCAAAAAGAACTCAAAAAGGTACTTTATTTGCTATTCGTTTGTATTTTATTTTTTGTTATTTGTATAAAGAAAATTTAGTTTTCGTTTGTGTAAATGATTATGTAAAGCAAAAAGCATTTTCTTTTGTATCTGTATATTTTTAGATTTACTTTTCATGATTCTTATTTCTCAAATTTTGTTCTGTTGTTTTGATTTTGTATTGTTTGTGTGAAAAAAATATTATGGTTTTGTTTATGCTTAATGTTTTACTTATAATTAGGCTTTTTGGAATTGGAATAATTTTTAGCAAAGGATACCGACTTTCTTAATCCTTTTCAACAGAATTTAAAAATCCAAAATAATTTAGTCTAATTCCCTGTATAAGATGACTAATACCCACCATCCAAACTCATAATTAATTAACTGCCAACGATGTCACACAATCATTAAATAGCGAAGCAATTAATACCAAACTGGCATTTTGAAGAGCTGCAAAAACTTGAAATCGGTCGGAATATGCCAAGTAAAAGAAGACAAAGCTAATATCTTAAAACCGCATTTTTAATGCGACAATTAATGTCACTCTTACAATAAGCATTTTCTCGCACAGAAAATGACATAACAAATTGGGCCACGGACCAGGCTGGAAAACTTACAAAGCCGTGCTTAATTTTACAATTTTACAGTTCATTCATTTTTCACTTTTTCTTAAATTATTAATTATTTAAAATTAAAATTAAAAAACAAATGGAACAATTGATGATTACTGAATTCGTTTAAATTAAAATAAGTGTAAGTGATCTATTGAAAAGAAATTTATGCAGTCGTATAAATTATTTTTAAAATTGGAAATGCCAAAATTAAAAAACAAAAGAAGTAAACAAGAGTGCATCAACCAGAGAAACGATCAGAGGAAGCTGAGCTTGATTCGCATTCAGAACTTGAAAATAAAATGTATACGTAAATAAATGAGGCATTTTTCGACAAAAATAATTCGTGGAAATTGACAACTTTCCGCAGACAAAAATACAGATAATATATTATTATTTTATATATATTATACGTATAAATATATATATTATAAAATTAATTTACCCCAAGAAAGTCCCTCAATGTCGAACGCGGTCGAAACGGGAGCATCGCAACAGGCGACAACGATTTGCACACATTCTCGCATCAAACGATTGACCTTCTGAAAAAAAACATACTTATTGGGGGGTGACCGGAAAATGCGTCAGTGATACAATTATTTTAAAATAAAGTACTGTATTGTTAAATATTGTAGTATATTCTATAAGAACATCATTCTGAATTTCGAACCCCGGGCCCGAATTAGAAAAAAAGTCGAAAGCTCAAATTTTGAAAATTCACGTTTGTGTTCAAAATCGGGTTGAATACACGAAATAAACTGAAATACATCAATCCTTTAATTTGAGATCATTTACTCTGTTTTGAACCAAGAAATGCTAAATTAGAGAATTTGGACTTTCGACTTTTTGTTTGAATTCGGGTCCGGGGTTCGGAATTGGCCGTAATATATACCGGATTCGTGATCAATGACATCGAAAACTCAATGAACTTGTTTTTATGACATTAAAGTTTTCACTGAAGCATTTTCCACTGACGCATTTACCGGGAGCCATTTTAATGCGGCGCATTTTGACATTTTATAATTTTTCTTACATTAAAAATGAAATAAGGACAAAAAATTGTTAAATATGTTTACCAAAATAGAAATTATTATGCTTTTTTAGGCAATAAATTGTAAAAGAGCACAAAATAAGGCAGAAAAAGCATTATTTTTGGTTTAAAAATTATTTTGATAACCATTTTAAAAAACGAATGTTTAGTTTGAATTTTTGAAAAATTTTCCATTTTCCATAAGAAATTACTATAACTTCTCAAACCCCTCTAAATATATTAATAAACGAAAAAATGTAAAAATTTACAGCCTAAATCATAAAAAGATGGGCAATAAATATGCTGACACTTACGTAATTGGCTAGGCAAATTTTCAACTCCGAAAGGGTAACAAATGGGCCACCGTAACGAGCGCTGGCACCGGTAAAGCCGACCAAGCCTAAATTACTGTAGATGATGAATCAAATAATATTTTAAGCGAAATTATTTATTGGATAATAACATTAATTTATACAGTACAATGAGAACATACGGTACCAGTAAAAACATGCTTAAATGCATAAAGTTTTGCCGCCGGAGACATTGCGGAGATGGTTGAAAACATCAGGGCAAGCTTGGTCAAACACAGCTCGGCCTTAAAAATTGATCAAAAATTCAAACATGCTTTTCCTAATTAAACCAAAATTGTTTTAATTTAAAATGAAAATGATAAATCAAATTAAAATAAAATATGAATATAAAATATATTTTATAAATATGATTAAACAATTCTCCCCATTTCTTTCAGTTGCTTCAACCAGGCACCATGATGGCAAGAGAGCAAAAAGTGATCAAACGCAAAGGAAACGCGGCATTTTGCCCATTTTTTGTTGCGGCGAATAAATCTGATCATTTCCAGCAAAAGTTCGGGGGGAATTTTTTTCATTTTATTTTTGTGGGGAAAACCCAAATAGGAGAAGTGATTTGATGGAAAGGTTAGCGAAGAATAATCATTCGAATGGGAATTTATCTTTTTTATCCCTTTTTATCATTTGCATATATTTTATCGGTGTAACCACGGCACAAAAAATGAAATATTTTATGTAAATATTTTCAAAAAACTTTCCTTTCCCTCAAAAACGGACAAATCCTTATCATTTTTTGCCATTGCATCTGTTTTATCTGAGTCATCGCTGCTCAAAAAATAAAACATTTTTACGTAAAATAATATTAAAAATTTTCATATTTCTTAACGAAATAAATAAATAATTAATTATTCGATAAAGTTTTAGCTGGGCAATTGAGTTCTCTGACTGTCCGTTTTTTCTAAGTGTTGTCAAGATTTGTCCTATTTTATGGAGCCTGCGTGGAGTGGGGTGCGGTAACTGTGCCAATGCCAATTTGAACCATGGATTTTCAATTTAAAATTTTATTCTGATTTAATTAGGAAAAATGCCTTTGAATATTAATGGCATATACATAAATATTCAGTGATGCGCGCATCTTTTGAACTCAAATGTTTTTTTCACTTTTGCTTTTCAAATGCAAAAATGGACCAATTTAAAAAAAAACAGAATCTTGTTGCATTCTTTTAAGTTCCAAAATTTAAATTACCAATATTTTTATAAAGTTTTTGGTGAATGTTTAATTTAAGAATTTTTTAAATTTTTTTCACTATAATCAATGAGTTAAATTTGACTGACAACATTTACTTTAATTTAACATAAAATGTTATTGTTATTCTAAATTGCTACAATGACAAAATGACAAAAATATATGTTTGGGTTATGGCGATATAAAAAAATATTGAAAAATAAAATGGAAATTTTAGGGTAAGCGAGCGGCTGCGAAATATTCTATGTTTTTCAGATTTATTCTTTAATTTTGAGTTTAAACATAATTGAATTTGCATTAATTAATCTAAAATTTTTTTAATCACTGTTTTTCCTTATCAAAGAATTTGGCAGCCCCTTTAAATTGGCAATTTAAATAAATTCAAAAACTTCGAACATTTTCTCAACACCATCATCCTTCCACTCATCATTCTTCCACTTCTGGTCAACAACATTGAGCCCAATTAAGTGCTTCCATTGCTCAAACCACTCAACTGCATTTTGAGCCCGATCACATCTTTGAGGGAGAGTTTTATTACATAAAAATATAGAATATTCAATTTTTGCATTTATAAAAAGTATTATTATTCTGTATTCAATGAAATAGAGTCGTCCATGATATAACCCCCCCCCCTCCGCCGAGCCCTCCCTCCGTGTGGGGTAAAAGTTGGGCCCCTACGGGGGCATGGGTGCGAAAACCAACGAAAACAAAACGGCAGCTAATAAATACCCTGCTTAATTTGCTTAAACAACTAATAAAGTTATGTTCCAAAAAATATTCCGGCGCGATTTCGGCCGCAAATTTTTGGAGTGCATCCGATTGTTGCCCCAGGCAAAAAGGGAGCGCCACGACCAGGCAAATTGCCTTGAGCAATCACTGTCATAATAATTAATTTTTGCACATAGTATTTTGTCATTTTCGTTGATTTTGGAACACCTCTGCCCCCGCGGGGGGGGTCATATTTCAGTAAGTACGGTCATTTCTTTACCAAAACCATTAATATTTTACAAAAAAATGAACTCACACTGAGAAAGCATATGAATGTCAGCCGCAGTTGACAGTTCAGAGTCGCAGCAATCATCGACAATTTCGGCAGCTTCCTTCATCACGCGGTTCGCCTAAAATATGTACCATTAACAACGAAATTCGTTAATACAAAAACCCTGCAAAATGGATGAGAGAGGGGGGGGGTGAATTATAAGCACACACGAAATTGCGGCATAAATTGCCGAAATTTTAAATCAGTTGAGATCGCTGCATGACAGGTGTTAAACTTACATAATTTGGGTCGTGGCGGTTAAGGCCGAACACATCCAAACTCGGGAACGGTCCCCCAAAGCGTTCGATTGAATTGGCAATTCCGACAATGCCTAAATAAATTATGAAATTATAAAATTAAATGTTTAAATCTTATACAACTTACCCGCAAACAATTGGTCGACAAAATTCACTTTCACCATTTGGGACAGCCCGGTGATGGTAATTGTCTGGCAGACAGAGCTCAGCTCCCACGTTTCGACCTTAAATAGAAATTAATTTACTCAAAAATGGCCATTTTCAAATAATTTGCTCCACTCCCTTCTTTGCCCATCAATTTTGTACATTTCGTGCTATTTAAATCAGGCACTAAATACCAAAAAAGACTCATTAAAAAAGTGGAAATATAAGAAACTCCGCACATGGCCAATTTTGGATTTCTTTAGGGTAATTATTATGCCCGGGGGGATGTTTGAGGATGAGGGGTGAAAATAATTTAAATTTTTTGTCATTATTACTTCGTTTTCTTTGTTTGCCATTGCTCAACAAAGTTCAAGAACAGTATAGCCGAAGAGGATGAAGCAATGAACTAAAAGTTCAAAATGAAATCCATTTTGCAACAACAAATCATTTTAAAGCCGGCAAAAACTTGGCCGTTCGTGCAATGTTCCCATCCCACCGCTTTTTACACCGATCATCTCACAATCTGTCGCCTCCGATCAAAAAACAATATTTTTTAAACAAATTACAGAAAAGTAAAGTGTGTGCTATCCACAACCTTATTGGACACTTTTTTATATCCATCGTTCGTCTGCATGTCTCTGAGTTTTTTATCCATGCCAACATTGAATTTTTTTTGTTTTTTTTTCTTTTTTCGTGCGTTTTCGATGGTTTGTGTCGGCCGTCCGATCCGCCGGCAACTTCACCAACCAATCTTCACCGATAATTGTGTAAATTTCACTGCTCACCAAACACCTCCGTTTCCAGCAATTCCCACCTTTCCGCATTAAAAAAGTATGGAAATGCTATTTTTAAATATGCCATCACGTGGAGAAAATAATCACACAAAAATGTCATTTTTTACTCTGACGAATGAGTGAGTAATTAAGCGTTAGTTGCTTCGAATGATAGGGTTTTCGAGGACTAACTTCACAATACTCTTGACAGAGACTGTAGCTTTCAATTGAACCCCAAAAAGGGGAGTCTCTTCTCGGGTAAAAACTCGAGAATCCATTTGAAAATATTCAAGAGTTAAATTTCACAAGACCGACATTTGGCACCCGAATGTTGAGACACGAAAAAACCATAGAAAATAATGACTCATCAACATTTTTCTCGGGTCGAGACTCTTGATCAGCATCACTATTAATTAAGCTTGGTGTTGCTAATTGATTCAAGTTTTTTTAATTTAAAATTTCTCCTTTTATTTGTTTTTGTGGGGTCCGCCAGTGGCAATTATTTCCCAATTGGCTCAAAACTGCGCATTTTTCATACAAAATGAGAGGAACGCAGATCCTGCTTAATTATTACAATCCTTCACCCGAGACCAAGACTCTCGAACAGCGCACCACTAATTGAGCTTGGTAACTAATCATTCATCATTTCTTCTCATTCATTGAAATTCTGTTTTTTTTTAACCCGCCGATAATAATTATTGTTCAGTCCGTTTCCTTTTTAGCTTCTCATCATTCTCTTTTCCGTCCTTTTTTATTTCTGCCTCAATCAGACTCTTCATTAATTAGCTCATTAAACATAATTGTTGTCCAGCACTGAATTAATTGTTCGAGTCGATTAAAATGCTTTTTTTACTTTTATATATTTTGGCGATGAGTTTATTAATGAAAATTTGAAATGTTTAACAATTTGTTGGAGGAGTCAGAAATATTTTACGAACGCTTTTATTTTTTTTCGAATTTTTTCGTTTTTGCTTTAATATATATTTTTTTATCGCTCCTAACCCTTAAAAAATTAAATTAATTGACTTATTGTTAATCTAAGGTGTTGTTGCGCAATGAATGTGCTAATGGTGGCCGAAAAGCCTATTTTGGCGGAGGCAATCGCCAAAATTTTGTCCAACGGAAAATGCCACACTCGGAAAGGCATGGCACGGCATAATAAAATTAAATTTAAACTAATTAATTTTAAATTAATTTTTGCCCCATTTTGCCAGGATGGAACGGCGCCTGCTCAGTGTCCGAGTACAAAGCATCGTTTCGGGGAAAACAGGCCAATTTCCGGGTCACTTCCACCTGTGGGCATGTGATGTGTAAGTGCCGGGATAAAAAATTTGAAAATTTTTAAGAAATATTTCAAAAATTAATTTTCCGTTTAAAATTTAAAAATTTGATTTTAAATTAAATCGGGAGATTTAAACAAAACTTAAAGCTTTGTCCTTTATTTATCCTTATGTAAGATGGTTGACAATTGAAAAACTTCATTTTTTGAATTTACCAATTTTCTTAGCAAATTTTTAATGTTTTAAATTTGTCCGGCATTTACTAAATTTTTGAAAAATTTGCTTTTAAAAGCAAAAATTTTCTGTGTTTGAAACTTTTTGTCATTTCTTTTATAAAAGAAAAATCAGAAACCTTTATTTAATGAATTTTTTTTGAATTTTTTGGCCTGTTTTTAATAATTTAAGTTTTTTTAAATTTTAATTTTTAAGGCGTCGATTTCCCCGCCCGTTACAATTCGTGGGATCGCACTGACCCGGCCGAGCTGTTTCTGTGCAACATTGAGCAAAAAGAGGCAAATCCGAAGCTGAAAATGCCGGAGGTATTTATTTATTTATTTTTTTTGCGAAAAATGCCATTAATTTGCATTTAATTGACAAAAATGCCGAAAAATCAGGGAGAATTTTACGGCATTATATTTATCTTTTCAAATTTTTTTGAAAATTTTCCCGTTTAGTGCCACGGGAGGAAAATTTTGGAATAAAAAGGAAATAATGATCACCGACACTTTGATTTATCATGCTTATCAATTCGAAATAAAGAGATCATAATATGCCATTGATTGTGAATTGAAGAAAAGCCCAAATACACCATTGGGCCAAAAAAAGGTTAAAAACCGACTAAAAAATACAAAATGCACTTTTATGCTAATTTATTTTTAAAAAATTTAGGAATATTTTAAAACCCAACCAAATACGGTTTGAAACCCCCCACCCCTCACCATAACTGTACGTTTCCGGGCGGCCGCCTTTTTATCCTCTCTCTCCCTCTCCTTCACGCTTTTCTCGTTCGGAGATTTTTTGGGGAGCGAGAATTAGGAAAATTCGCTCAAAAATTCCAATTTTTCCCCGATGGCATTTATTGGAGAGGGACAGGGACTCGCAATACCACTCATTTTAGCCGCCCTCCGTCCGTAAAAATTTCTCAAAAATTTACCGTTTTTTAAATTTTCAATTGGCTGGGCAGCGGTTCACCGTCCATTTTAGCCCCCCTCCGTTCGCAAAATTTCTCAAAAATTTACGATTTTAAAGTTTTCCATTGGCTGGGCGGCGGTTTGTCGCCAATTTTAGCCCCCTAGCCCTCTCAAATTTTCTTAAAAAATTTACAAATTCCTCAAAAAATGGGCACCAATTTTCTTTGGGGAGGGGAGACATCGTCCAACCATTTATTACTAATTAATTAACCAATTAACTAATTGTTTTTCCCTAATTGCCCCAGGGCCCGTTTCTCGGCCATCACCGAAAAGGAAATTAAAAATGCGATGGCTTCGCTCGGTCGGCCCAATGTGAACGAGTCGCTGTCGGTGGACGCCCGGCAGGAGTTGGACCTACGAATTGGCTGCGCGTTCACCCGATTTCAGACAAAATTTTTCCAGGTTTTTCCGACGAGGGCGGGGGTAAGGGGGCCTAAATTTTGGAAATTTTCTAAAAATTATATTATTCGAAGGGCTAAATTTTGGGTGAGCAAGCAGTAAGGCCACCAAAAAAAAAAAAATGTTTATTAGCGTTGGGCATGGCTCAAAAAAATTCCAAATTTTATAGGCGGGGCTAAACCGAAAAAATTCCAAGAAAAAAAAATTCCTAGCGCCTATAAAAGGCAGAAAATTATGCGAGTGTTTGGTTTTTGTTTTCCAAAAACCAAAGATTGACTTTCCATGGTGTTTTTTTGGTTTAGAAATAAGGAAATTCTTTCAGTTTTTGGGTGCCTTGAAAAACAGGCCTGGTTTTGGGTAAGCCCAGAAAATTTAAATTTTCAGAGGGTAAACACAAAAAAAAATTCCAAATATTATAAGCGGGGGAAGAGAAAGCCTTTCTTTTTTTTTTAATTAATTTTTTGTTTTTCTTGCACCAGGACAAATACGGCGACTTGGACAGCAACTTGATCTCGTTCGGGCCGTGCCAAACGCCGACATTGGCATTTTGTGTGGGACGGCATGACGAAATTGAGCAATTCAAACCGCAACCGTACTGGCTGCTGCAGGCCGAGGTACGGTACACACCCGAGACAATTAATTATACTGTAATTAGGGTAATTGTTTCGATAAAAATGGGCCAAAATAAAAATACGGCCAAAAAATTTAAAAAACGGTCAAATGTTTTGGTAGCAGGCGTGGGTTCGACTCCCTTTCGGTGCTGCCCCATTTAAAAAAATTTAATTTCCTGACCCGGCACCACGTTTTGGGACTTTTCCCTTGAATTTTGGCGCTGATTTTTGTTTGGCACAGGTTGAGCAGCCGTCGTTCGGCGGTGGCCCGCCCCGGGCACTGAAATTGGAGTGGTGCCGGGAACGGCAAATGAACCGCGGCATTGCGCAGGCATTTCTCAACAAAGTGAAGGTCGGTTTTGGATTAATAAAATGCCACAACATTTTATAATTGCCACTAATTGTTCTTCCTGTTTCTAGGTGAAGGTTAACGTCCAAAAATAAAAAAAAATGTTGTTTTTTTTTTGAAAATTTGCGTGCCGGATGGGAAACGATGACATAGGCCAAAGGAGGCTTTAAAATGCCAAAAAAAAACTAACCCTCGAGAGAATTTTCTAATTGTTGAATATAATAAAGGCGCTCAAAATTCGTTTTCATTAAAATTATTTCTTTATTCATGCTAAAATGCTTTTAAAATTTTCAAAATGTTTTTCAAAAAAACTAACTTACAAATTAGAGAACCCAAAACAATCATTTTCCATCAAAAAATCCGTTTTTTACATACCAACAATGAGAGAAGAGTATGAAAAACAGGCCTAATTTGGTGAACTATACCCCTCCTCCCCCGAAAAATTTTTTCATGAGATTTTTCTAAAAAAAAACATTTTGCCACAGAAATGCGTGGCCGCCACGGTGTGCGACGTGTCCTCCAAGGAGCACCGCAAGGAGAAGCCGGAGGCACTGCACACGGTCGAACTGTTGCGGGTGGCGTCCACCGCGTTGGGACTGTCTCCCGCGCAAACCATGGCTGTTGCGGAACACTTGTACACCCGCGGATACATAAGGTGGACGGGCGGGCACTTTGGTTGAACCGCTTGTGCCGCGCCTGTCTGGTTGCTCGAGACTCTCGACGCCTTTCCCATATTCCCTCTGAAACTCATTGGGTTCTCGAATTTTTGATGCTGGCACTGACTCAGTGCAGTCGAGGTTGCCTTGGACCGAGAAAATCTCGAGTTTTCCAATCCCCATTAAAATATGCTGATGTGCTGGCGCTTTGGCCTCCCAGCGGTGTTTTGGTCAAGATCGGTTGGCTATAAACAGTGGAGAGCTTCGAATTTTAAAACATTTAAAATTGATTTGTTTTCCGATCAGTTTTATTTTCTATCAATTTTTATATTTTGACCGGCCTTTTTGGGTGATCAAAATCATTCGATCACTTTCAATTCTTTTAATATTTTGATCAGCTATTTTTGGATGATCAAAATCGCCGCCTCTCATCATTCTGCTGTGATCATTTCCACTGATCTATGATGGTGTTTATTAATTGGCTTTCTGTTGATTGCTGATTAGACTAATTAGTCCCCTGCTAATCGACTCCCAGCAAAAGTGCCATCCTTATTTTTTCTATCGCCGCTCAGTTACCCGCGGACGGAGACCACCGCGTACCCGGACAGTTTCGACTTTGTCGGCGCTCTGCGCGAGTTGGCCAAAGGCCAACGCTTTGTGGACACGGCCAATCAGCTGTTGAGGGAAGGCATTGCGCGGCCCCGGGGCGGCACGAACAAAGGCGACCACCCGCCCATCACACCGATGAAAGCGGCCGACGGATGGCTGAGCGGAGGTGCGCGACGGGCGACGGAATTTTGCGAAAATTTTAAATTTCTTGAATTTTTTTCTCTGATGAAATTCTCCGTTTATCCATCGTAAGCCGTATTTACAAATTCTCGTAAGAAAAGAATACATATTTTTTTAAATATTTCTTCAAAATTTTTTTTGCTGAAAATTTTTATAGTAATCTCCCAAATTTTAAGAAAATTGTCAGTTTTTTGCCTCTCACCCCTTCTGCTGATTGGGTTAATTTAAAAAATAATAAAATTATTCATAATTTTTATTCCCTTTTTCATTTTTGAGTTAATTTTATTTATTTTTGAAAATAAAAAATAATTCTTTCGGAAATTGTTTTAAAATTATTTTCTTAGTAAAGCAAAGTAAATCTCTCAAAAATTTGAAAAAAAGAGTTCATTGAAGAAAATTGTCTTTACCCCTGCTGTTGATTGAGTCAATTTAAAAATTTCTACAAATTTATGTTGAAAATTGCTTTTTTAAAATTCAAATATCAACATTTAAATGTCCCTATTTTTAAAATATTTTTTTGATTTTTTTTTGTAATTTAAATAAATTGGTTTAACAGATTACGCGCGTGTTCATGACTATGTGGTGCAGCACTTTCTCGCCACACTAATGCGACCTTGCAAATATGTGACCAAAACTGTCAAGTAAAAAAACAACAACAATCATTTACAGTAATTAATCTACCGTATATTCCCTCTAGCGGATTAATTTCGTTTTTTTAAATTCCACCTTCAAATTGAATGTCCATTGGTCCAATAAAGTCCTCCCCCGTGAAAATTAAATTTTCTGAAAAATGATGCCTATTATGGAATTTTTTTTAATTGTCGGGCTGAGAGGGGGTAATTAATTAATTGCCTCCAAATGTTTGGCTTTTAAAGGTTTGACATCGGCGAAGAGCAGTTCCAACTGCAGTGCCGCGTGGTCACCGACCCGGGTTTCACCACAGTGCTCAGTTGGCAGGCGGTGGCCCAAGACCAAACGGCGGCGGACGCCGCCCTTTGCGTTGGCCAACAGCTTCCGATCAAGTGGGTGGAAGCCGAATTGATCAGTTTCGAAAGCACTAGCATCAGTTCATTGCCAAAATGATCGGAGTAACAGCCGATTTGGATTTTGATCATTTGCCGGAATTTCTTTTGCCAAAAATTTGGAAAGGAAATGAGTAGTGATCGATGGACAAACACTGATCAGAGTTAAAAACGGAGAATTTGGTTTTAGCAAATTTGATCACAGATTGAGAATTGAAAGCTGATAATTAAAATTGTTCAATGTGTTTTCTGATCAAAATCATTGATTTGATGCCGTGAAAAAATGAATGAATCATTTATTTAAATGAAAATTGGTCAAAACGGGGCTGATCAGCCTAACAAATGCATCTCAGGGAGGTGAAGCTGATCGAACGGATGACGGTGGCGCCCGACTATTTGACCGAGGCGGAGCTGATCAGTCTGATGGAGCAGTACGGCATTGGCACTGACGCATCAATTCCTGTTCATATCAACAACATTTGTGTGCGCAATTATGTGAAGGTGATGCTGCACAAACAAAAATTGTGTTAAATGCTCGAGAAAACTTCGAAATTTTGAAAAAACCCGAGCCTGATCATAGAAATTGCTAATTGAACTTCTCATGAAATGAAAGAGTGAACCCCGAAAATCCCGAGATATCAATTAGGCAAATGACAATATTCTCAAAATAAATTTTCGAGAAAAATAAAATATCCAAAAATTCCATCATCATTTTTTGCAGATGGATTGATTTTATTAGAGAATGGCATTGGGTAATTAAAACTTTTTAATTGTATCATTTGGGTTGATTTGAGGGTGATTTCTTAACAGATTTTCACTAAAATGATCAATTTTGTGATTTTAAGCCAATTTAAGAAAAAATTTTGGAATTTTTAATGCATTTTTATTAAGAAATTTGTTCAAATTTTCATCAATTGACCGAAATTTGAGTTGGTCATTCGTTTATTGCTATAAATTGCCCCTTTTTATTTAAATGAAATTTGGCACAAATTTGGGCAGGTTGAGCCAACCCGTCGCCGATTGATGCCCACAACATTGGGCATTGCGCTTGTGCATGGCTACCAACGCGTGGACCCCGACTTGATTTTGCCAACAATGCGTGCCAATGTTGAGCGCCAATTGGACCTAATTGCCAAGGGAAAAGCGGACTATCAGACGGTGGACAAATCATTAATTAACTAACTAATTGCGCTATAACTAATTTAATTACCAATTTCAAGACGGAGAAAAATCATTAATTGACTAATGAATTATCTGACTAATGTTGTACTTTAATGAGTTAAGGCATTTTCTTTCAGAATAATAAATAAAATAATTAGTCAATTAAATTTTTAAAATTTAAAAAATCTCAAAATATTTAACTATTGAAATTGCGTAAAATATATTTGTACTTATTTTTTCTAAATTTAATTTCAGATCAAGAACCAAACACTTGAGATTTTTCGGCAGAAATTTCTCAATTTTGTGCAGAACATAAATTTGGTTGACGCACTTTTTGGAGGTGAATGTCGCCATTAACCAATTAATTAGGCCCATTAAACAATTTTTAAATTCACCATTTTACCCCATTAGATTCATTTACATCGCTGGCCGACTCGGGCAAACCGTTCAGCAAATGTGGCAAATGCCGGCGCTACATGAAGCTGGTCGAGACGCGGCCCCAACGATTGTATTGCCCGATTTGCGATGTGAATTTTTGGCACAAAATTTTTAAAAAATTTGGCGATTCGGTCGCATAAAATGGAAAATGCGATCAGTGAAAGACTATGTTATTTTTAGGTGAAAAGCAACATTAATAATGTGATAACTTATGGTTTCAAATAATTTTGTTGGGGCCAGCAATAATTTCTACAGTAATCCGATCAAGCTTATCTTACGGTTTTTGTGATCTCTGACCGTTGCCCTGAGTCGGAGTTAAATATGCAATTTTATTTTGGAATTGAGTTTTTTAATCGAAAATTAAAAAAAAAATAAATTAAAAGATCCTTCAAATAAATCGGAAAATTAAAAAAAAATAAATCTTCCAAATTTGCCCGAGTTTTCAATATTTTTTGATAAAGGCTCTGTAATTTTGTTGAAAAAACAGTTAAAATGGCGGATTTTACGAAACTACCCAGGTACGACTTTAACTAAGCAATGAGGGGAGGGCTGTAAAAAAATCGGTTTTCTTTTTTAAGCGAATTTTTTTGATTCCAACCCCCTCCCCTTCCCCCAGGAAACCTACGCCCTGCCCTCCTCCAAAGGGTCGTCCATTCGGCAGCACTTTGAGCGCACGTGTCCGCTGGACGAGTTCGAGTTGCTCTACTACCATGTGCCGGGCGGCAAGCTGTCCAGCTCGTTCCCGTTCTGCCCGTACTGCTTCAACCACCCAACGCTGGAGGAAACGCGGGGCACTAAACAGTTGAGCTGCAACCTGTGCCCGCATCCGGACTGCCCCAACTCGTACAAGTGGGTGGTGGCACGGGCAATGAGTGAATGATGTGCCGAGGGGGGAAAAAATTTAAATTTAAATTATTTAAATTTTGAATAATCGGGTGTGGGGATGTCTCTCAATGCCGGGGATGAAAAGCCCCGGGCAAAGGAGGAGATGGGGATGGACAAAGTCTTCAAGTTTTTAAGCATTCTAGATGTATTATTGGTCTTGATTCTCGTCAAAAAATCACCTTCTCCAAAAAACCGACAATATGACCTATATAATATATTTATTTTTTATGAATTTTTCTTTAGTTATTACAAAATAATGCACTTTAATTAATTTCTTTTTACCATAATTAAAATTCAAATTATTAATTAAAAATGGCATTTCATTTCATTAATTTGTATTTATTTTTTATTTCATTTTTAAATTTTGTGTCCCCGACAGAACCCAGGGAGTGTTGCCCTGCTTGAACCGCTGCTTTGGCGGCCGTGGCGTGTTGGTGTTGGACGCTCAGTCGGGGCCCAAATGGCGCATTGCGTGCAACCGATGCCCGGCGGTTGTGGGCCTTTTTGAAGGCACGTTTTTCGGGACATGAGCAATTAGTATTGACGACGATGGCACATTTGGGATGAAAATTCTCAAACAATTTTAAAATAATCCATAACCATTTTTCGTACATTTTAAATTTAAAAAGAATTTTTATAACAATCTTTCAAAAAAACCTGAAAATTGGGAAAAAAATATTCTCTAAATTCTTTTTTTAACTTTTCCTAATTTTATCTGTTAATTTTTCAACTAAAATAATTGTGGCGATTTTCAAATCGCTGTAAAAAATTTATTTTATAGCTAATTAAGCCTAAAAATGCCTTAATTAGGTGCATTCAAACTCCGTGTTCTTGACCAGTGCACAAATTGTGAGGCCAAACGCTTACACGCTGAGTATAAGGTGGGCCAATTAACTTTATTCTACCATTTAATTTATTACCTAGTTAGTTAATTACCATAAAATTAATTAATTAGTTAATTATCATCAAATTAATTAAACAATTAATTAATTGATTCTTTTGCGCGCTGTGCAGAGTGAAAAAGTGTCTAAATTGCCCGGCGGCGCGCTGTCCTTTGTCGGCTGCGCCTTCTGCGAGCAGCACACGCTGGACCCGTGCTGCGTGAACATGAACCACGCGTTCATCACGCGCGGCCCCGAACTGCAACAGAACTACCGCGGCGGGCGTGGGCGGGGCGGCGCGCGCGGAGGCGGTCGAGGCGGTGGGACGGGACGCGGACGGGGCGCGGCAGGAGGGGGCGGAAGAGGAGGCGGCAGCGGTGGAGCAGCACGCGGAAGGGGGCAAAGCGGCAGCGGCGGTAGAGGAGGAGGAGGCGCGAGAAGATGACGAAAAGCCATGCCAACAAATGCCAATGCATACCAAGAGCCGGAAAAGAATGGCATCACTTTAATTGATATAATTGATCATCTCCCAATCTCTGAAATTAAACTGATCAGGACCAAACTCAGGCTCATTTGTCTTCGTTTCTCCCCCTCCGCCGTCGTTTTAATTCGTCTGAAAATTTTGAAAATTTGCAACTTTTTTCTGTGAATCCAGCATTTTTTTCAAAAAAATCGCAAAATTCAAATTTAGCTTTTTTCGGATGGCGATGTTTTCCGCTTTTGCCCCTCCCTTTTTGCCATTTGTTTTTTGTTTTATGCTGCTCCTTTTATTGTTTTGTTGGTCAATTGCAATACACAAAAAGGTCATAATTATCCGTAGTTCGAGCTTATTTTGCCTTACAAAATTAAGCTAATAAAAACGATTTAACCGAATCGACAAATAAAATGCCGAAGAATTTACAAAAGTTGGACAAAATTTTGTGTAAATTCCGTATCCCATCCCCGGCCTTAATTGTTATTTTTGTATTCAGAATTCTCCAGGTTACCCATAAATTTATTATTTTGTGTTTTGGTCAATGAAATATTAAATTTTGACTTAAAAAATCTAAAAAAAAATCATAAAAAAATATAATTAATATTTTCGTAGAAAAATAATGAAAAATTAATAAAAAAGCCTTTTTATTTTAAATACCTATAGGGCTCAAAGGATAATTATATTTTAACATATAATTTTTTTTTAAATATTTTTTAAAAATAAGAATAACATTTTTAATGTTTAGAATTTTATTCTCCAAATTTGGCCACATTTCCTAGGGTATCACCATCATATCGATCATCATTCGTGTCAAAATTGGTTTATAAAACGAAAAAGTACAGTAGCCAATCTACTGTAAATTAATTCAATAGTAACCCACATTTCTCCTCTGTTGAAAATGAAAATTTTAAATTTTCTTCACGGCTTTGATCATTGTTGACCAAAAAGAGTACAATTCTGCCTCTCTGGCGTTTCAATTGAAACGAAGATGTCTGTCTGTCTGTCTGTCTTTGTGTCTGACTGATCAACAGCACTGATTAGTGCGTCAGTAATAGCCCGCTTGATCATTGACAAAATTCAAATTGTCAATCGATCTCAAGGGCAGAGATAAACGAGCAACAAAGGGCGGCAAAAATGCAAAATAGTTCAAGGTAGAGAAAAAAGAAAATCGATAAATCATTTTTAAATAAATATTATAACGCAGCACATACTGTAACATCATCTACTGTACATGAAAAAAACAAACAATTTCAAAAAATGAAATCGATAATTTATATAGTCAAAAAGCATCATCAGTAGAAACAAACAAAAAAAACATTTTTCAAACAAACAAATTAGTGAATTTTCATTGATTGATCGGTCAATTAAAGTGGGGCAATTAATCAATTAATGACGTAATTAATGATCTCTGTGATTACGGTAATTAGTACTCGTTTTTTCTTTTGTCTTTCTCTGGAACAATTCGATTGTTAGAGGGCAATAATGAGGAGAGAGAGAGAGAGAATTAAACAATTTAAAAAACAATCAAACAAATTTAATTAATTTGTAAACAATTTTAAAAAACAACAAATTTAATTGACTAATTAATTAATTAATTAATTTGTGTGTGTCTCCGGTTGCGACTTGTGAATGAGTGTGTGTGTTTGAGTGAGTGAAGAGTGATTTGCACAACGACCGAAGGTGGGGCCAAAACCTAGTGACAAAAATTTACGAAAAATTCTTCAAATTTTTTTAGGGTTAGGCACCCCACCTAAGGTGTGAAAATGTAATGTGGTGGTAGAAAAAAGGAAATTCAAAAAAAAAACAATCGTATTGAGGAGCCATGGGGAGGAGGACAAAACGGCGGGGAGGAGGAAAAGGAAGGAAGGAAAGTTGCTGCCTACGAGGAAAATGGGGCTGATCAGCAGCAGAAGTGGTCAGATTGGGTTTATAACAATGGACAAATTTGACCAAAACTGTGATCGGTCGAAAATCGAAAAGTGATCAAATATATAAATTTGTCCGTAATTGTCCGATCACTGCTCAAACTTTGATCAACAGCTAGGGAAATGAATCAGTGCTTTTTCTCGGTCATCAAAGAAGCGCCTGATCACTCAGTGATCGGAGAATTCAAGGGTTTTTAACAGATCAGTTTTAGGGAATTACCCTCTCTCTGGTCAGATGTCTTTGGCATTGATTAGAAATCGCCAAACACAAAAATTTTGATCACTTTTAATTGTTATCATTGCTTATGTTCTGCTACTGATCAGCCACCAATTGAAATCACAGAAAGAAAAATGCATCTGTCCTCCCGATGGTCTCTCAATTTAAAATGAAAAATTTACGGGGGGAAAAAGCGGAAAATGGAAAACAAACAAAAAACAAAATTTGACAAAATGATAATTATGGGCATCAAAAAGAGCTACTAGGTATAAAAAAGGGGATGACTGATTTGAAATTTCACACAAATGAACACAAAAAATAATAATTATTGTTTATAATAATCCTACAGCAATAATTTTTGCTTTGTTTAAAATTTGGTGCCAGCCGTCTCTCCCTCTGATCAGTCACATCGATTGATCTGATCAACTGATCAGTGGAGGCGCTCAGCTGTCGCGTCGGTCCGTCAGCAATTTGGATACCCAATTAGGCAGCAGTCATTAATTAGCATCAATCAATATTTGAACGGGTTGAAGTCGCACAGCGAAGCGGCCGCAGATGCTGACCCACCAACGGCACCGGCTTGCATCAACGGCGTCGTGCCAGCCGCCACTGATGACACTGTGCCGCCACCGCTGTCACCCATGTTGGTCGCTGACGACGGGGCCAATGCCATGCCGCCAATGCCGGTGCCGAAGAAGAACGGCTGCTGATGATGGTGCGGTGCCAACAGCGGGGCCGAGTAGTAACCACCGCCGGCTGGCACAACAGTGTCAGCCCCAGCGACAGACGCCGCTATCGCTGACACGCCCATTGTTGGCGAACTGTTCACCCGTGCCACGCAGCGGTCCATCAGTGCGCCGCTGTTGCTGGCGGCGCCAGGCCATGGCGCCGTTTGGCCGACGGCGCCGTGTTGTTGTGCCGCAAGTAACAGTGCGGCACGCGCTGTCACCGTCGATGTACAACTGCTGGTTCCATCTGAGCATGGATGGGTTGATCATAATCAGTGTCCGGATTTTAACTGGATTGGGTCCGATTCCGAAAATTTTTGAGGATTCTGGGTCCGATTTCCGGATTTTAAAATTTTCAAGAAGCGCTTCGGAAATTTTTGTGTCTGCCTAAACTATACATCGCTAAGAGGTCCAGAAGTGATGGCAGGGAGTGTTAAGCCAAAAACTGGTTTTAAGAATATTTTTTAAAGAATTTTTCAAATTTTGCTCCGGAAATAATCCTAATTTCGTAAAAACCCGTCACGAATTGAACCCTGGCAGAGAATGCTGGCCCGGATCATGCGAAATTCTTGACACCCATTCTCGACTATGAGACTGACCGTCATCAGTGCCGTTGGCACCACCACTCCTGTCAACATTTGTTGTGGAATGGCATCCAAAGTACATGTTTGCCGCCCCGGAAGCAGAATCGCCACCGCCTCCAGTTGTGACAGCCGCCGCGGACGATGGTTGTGTTGCCGCAGTTGTCGTCACTGTTGCGGCACCACCGGTGCCCTCCGGCGATGATGACGAAAGCAGCAACTCGTTGCTGCCCGTGCCGTTGTTGTTGCTTTTCTGTTGTTGTTGTTGGTGTTGTTGTTGCTCATGATGCTGCTGATGGTGAAGGTGGTGGAAGTTGCCGCCGCCGCCGTTGACGAAAAGCGGTGCCAACAACAGTTGGTCCATTTCCGTGGCAGACATTCGCCGCGGGCGCTGCTCTACGCCGATGTCGTCAAGCTGTTGTTGTTGCTGCTGCTGATGGAGTTGATGGTGTTGCTGTTGTTGCTGCTGACGCCGTCGCACTTCGTCAAAGCCGAGCAACAGCGGCTCAAACTCCTTAAAAGGCGTTCCAATTTTCCGGCACTAATTAATTTTAATTGCCCAAGACTCTCGATGCTGAGAATGATCCCGTCTTTGACCACACCAGATACCATGTTTATTATGATCTCAATCTTAGGAAAGAGCAATAAATAATTTGTGCCGACAAGGGCAAAATCCCTAAGGAAAAAATCTTTAAATTCGAGACTCTCGACCAAATTTTCTTGCCTTGGATTCTCGAGGATTAAGACAGTTTCACTCTTGATTACCTGAGATCCGAATTGCTGTAGGCTGGCAGCGGAGGTGGCCGAGATCGGGGCGGGAGAGCCGGCTGAGTTTGTGCAACTGTTTGTCAACAGGCCCTGGGGCTGTGACACCTGTTAAAATCAATTTGATCAGTCAGCTCAATCGGAAAAGAACAAGGGACCCAATTAAATCTGATAATCCCAAAGAACGAAAAGCCGATTAAACGGGATACCGATTAGCCCAAAATGGATAATTTATCTAAATTACGAAACGGAATACCCACAAGGGAAGATTCCAAATCGTAAGTGATCAGATCACTTTAAAACATTCTATCATGTTGATCATAGAGATTTGCTATTGCAAATTTTCGCTTTTTTTTGTGCCGACTTCAAAATTGATCAGAAAAAATCGATCAAAGTTCTGAAAACTAAATAATATAAGAAATCAGATCAACAATCCGGGGATGGTAATCAAACGAACAGAATTATTTCTGTTCCGAAATAGTATTGACATAAGAATGGGCGGATATTGGTCAAAATAGTCTCGGGTTTGACAATTTCGGAATTTATCCCGCCCAAAATTCGGCATTTTCACCCTATTAGTCAGTCTATCCTTTGATGTTGAACAAATGCTCACGGCTTTTTCCATATCCCACCATCACCACCACCGGACGGGGCTTCACACCTCCGAGTCGAAGATTTCGGCCAACAACGGGTCCATGGATTGGCGCACAAACATTTTGACCATCTGCACATTCTCGTAGTACACAGATGCCACCTTGGCCACCGAGGTGAGCAGCAACAAAATGTTGGCGAAACGGGACGCCGCCCGGTTCAACGACTGGTCGCACCGCTCGCGCACATGTTGGAACAGTGCGTTTTGCAGCTTGTCCTTGACCAGGTACAGGCCGGCGCCGGCGCCATAATCGCCGCCAGCGGAAGTGCCGTCGTCGCTGGAGTCGCTGCTGAGACCGCCCAGCGAACTGCGACTGTCTGATCAGGCAGGGGAAAGCGGGCAATTAGGACGACATAAAAATGCCACAAATTCACTGGGTCAAGAAAATGGCGACCAGACAACACTGGACCTGATTGATCATGAATTAGTAATTAGCTAGAAAAGTCCCTTTTTGTTGAAAATGGGTAGAATGTAAGCGGAGATTTCAAAAATCCACCTATTGATTATTTGTGCTGTCAATAGTTAATCTGGCCCTAATGAGGGCTGATTTGTTTCCCGAATTCCCTGATCACAATGTTGATCAGGGTGCCATTTCCGAATCCCCTGAACACATTAGCCCCATCAATCATTCACCTCCGTCCAGCAGGATCAGCGCGGTCAGTGCCACCCGTTCCTGCTCGGACAGGTTGAGCCGGCGCAAAGGCGTCACCAGCTCGTCCAGCACTTTGCCCACAATGTTGTTGGCCAGCAAGCAGTTGGTGGTGCAGTCTTGCGGCACGTCCCGTGCCACCAGAGTGCCGTTGCACAAGCAAATTGCCTGGGGCGGAATGCCACCGAGCAACGCACCGCCGCCGGCCGCGCTCGCAGCGTTTGATGTTGCCGCCGCGTTTCGGCACACTTTGGCTGTGCACGTGGCCTGCTCAAACGTGTAGAAGGCGACGAACGCGTTCTTGATCAGTGCCAACTGGAAAATGAAAAATTATTTAAAATTTAAATTTAAAATACAGTATAACGATGTGATACTGTAGGCTGGAAAGTGATCTGACAAAGTTAATGATGATGCACGACCTTGAGGATTCACTTGTTTTTTATCACCAGATCAAAAGAAAAATAAATCACGCTTTGATTAAATGTTTAAAAATGTCTAATTAATTAATCAGTAAATTTGCTGAGTTAATTAGTCATTTTACATTAATAAATTCTGCAAAAACTCAGTTAAGTGATTGTTTTATTACGCGAATACATTTTGATCATTTGTCACCAAAATGAACAGTTTTTGATCAAATCTTTTCAGCTCATCAAAGACAATTTACAAATTGTCTTAAAAGAAGTGAATGGCGCTTAAATCGGATTAAATGCCAAAACGTTGCCAAAATTTAGCGGAAACAAAGAAAAAACGGAGTTTTTAATCTTGAGTTTCTGACCATGATTAATCCATTTCGGGTTAATGTCAATCCCGATATAAAATATATTAGCCGATCAATAAAGGCATAGTGATTTCATTGTTGGCACTTTTTTATGCGGCCCCATTTTTAAATTTGAATGTTTGGCCTTTTGCCCACACCTTTTCCTGCGGGCTGTCGAGGCCGGCCAGCATGAACAACGCGTTCACCCAGTCGGCACACATCAACACGTATTTGCGCATTGCTTCTGCAAAATGGTGGGCGGAGGCTGGTCGGCCAAACTGATCGGCACAAAACTGAAAAGCACAAACTCAACCGAATGAATCAACTCATTAGCAACATATCATTTTTGGAAGGGATCACAAAATATCTGTTTTGTGATGATATGGATACTGTAGCCAAATGGATATGGGACTACCGTTTTCCAGCAGAATTATATGCCATCAATTATTTGTTAAACGAAGGATACGGTATCAGCGTAATTAAACAGTATTCCAGCAAAAAATTTATGTATTATTTTAATATTTGCAAAATGAAAGTATTAGCATTATTGTAGTCATTACATTCAATAAACAATCATCATAGAATTTATGTGTCGAACAAATGGCTACGGTATTTCTTTTTTGATATACTATATCTTTGTATACGATATTTGCTTTTGGTATAATATATTTCAGTATGTTTTTTCTATATAATATTTTTTTCTTATATTATATTCAATAAAATGGAATATACAATATAACAGAATACGAGATTAAGTATTAATTGACCCCAACTTTTTTTAAAAATTTAAAAAAATAAAAAATATTAAACATTTAAAAGTGCCGTGACTCACCGGCTGCCGATATTGGGCCACCGCGGCCGGGTTCTGCAACAGCACAAACAACGAAATGTCCGGGTCCGGTTTGACCGCCGCCATCATTGGCGCTGAGTTGGCGGCGGCCAGTCGGCGCGCGGCGGACGGCACAATGCCAATGGCCAATTCGAGCGGTGCCGCTGCCGCCGCCGACTCGGGTGACGTCGTTGAGCCGGGGTCAAATTCCACGGCACCGCCTGGGGCGAAAACAAAAAAAGCGGAATTCAAAATTTGCGCGTGTGCAAACAAACAAACAAAAAAAATGCCTATTTTGGCATTCTGCAAAATGCCATTGTATTTGGTGGGAAAATGCGTAAAAAGAAAGTGTAAATATAACACAAAATGAATAATAAATAAACTAAAATTTGCAAATTTGTTTTTCGGATGAAAGCCAATTTGAAACAAGAATTAAATGGCATCAAACCCAATTTCCAAGGACGTCATTGGCATCCAAGGACGAATTCTAACCCTGGAATGAATCCCCACTTTTTTTATTCGGCATTTTTTTGTCCACCGGAATTTTCGTTTTTCGGCATTGTTTTTTTTGCCTGTGACCACTCCTCAAGTACGAACCCGAACTCTGGAATAAATTCAATGGTTTTTTTCCAAGGACGTCCTTGGCATCCAAGGACGAATTCGAACCCAAGAATGAATCCACAGCTTTTTTTTCATTCTAGCAATTTTTCGCCGCCGGAATTTCGCATCCTGGCATTTTTTTGCCTGACAAATGAGACTAATCCTCAAGTTCGAACCCGAACACTGGAAAAATTTTCCAAGCATGTTCTTGCATTCAAGGAGGATGCCGAGTCCTGGGATATTCTTTCGAATTAACAGATTGGCATTTTTTCAAGGCGTACCAGAGAAAACGCCGCCACCGCCCGCCTTGAAATCGGTGTCTAACAAAAAGTTGAGCAGCATGTCCTCTTGTTGTGAGCTATAAAACAAAGAATTGCTAATGATTATTAGATCAATTTTTCCCATTGTAATCTGATCAAAATTAAGAGATTTTTGATTAATTTCCATTGGCATTTTGTCTTGGTTAGTGTTCGACTGAACTGAGTCGCGAGATGGGCCCATCCCAACATCCTGATCAGTTAGTAAGTAGTAACTCTGTCTTATCAATGAGAGTTACACCTTGATCAAAGAGTGCCCCAATTCCGCCCTCTGATCAGTATGTACTCCACCCTGGTTGATCACACAATCAATTAGCACCTGTTCGACTCAGTGCCCGGCGACGGCAAGCAGTTGTCGCCGCCAACAGCGGTAGTGGCCGTGCCAATGCCGATGCTTCCCGTGCCGATGCCGCCACCGTTCTGCTGCTGGTGGTGATTGTGCTGGTGGTGGTGCTGCAACAACTGCAACTGTTGCTGGTGGTGTTGAATTTGTTGCTGATGCTGGTTGTGGTGGTGGTGATGGTGTTGTTGGTGCTGATGTTGCTGTTGTTGGAGCAGTAACAGCTTTCGCTTCCGCGGGTTCTTCTGCTTGCCGATCACGTCTCGGTCCGGCCGAATGGCGCCCTTCTCCATGCCAACCTGCAGACAGCGCTGGTAGCGGCATGCACGGCACGCGTTCCGCTGATCTGAGGAGAGTGTGCATGCATTTGTGTGTGTGCATTGAATGATCAGGCTGATCAATTTAGCAATTTACGTACAAGAATGTCTGATAGTGACCAGAAGATTGGACACGGAAAAATTGGCTTAGATCAATTTAAAAGAATGATCTGTTTGAAAAATAAAAAAATAGACTGATCAGTAGGGCTGCCAATTTTATGTAAATACATATTTTTTTCCTGGATTCTCCTTGCTCTAAATAGTACGAAAAACACTTTCTTTTTTGTGTTTGCGAACAAAAACCGGGACTTTTATTTACATATTTTTACATATTTCGGGGTTTTTATACATATTTCGGGATTTTCTTACATATTTGTACATATTTTGGATTTTTTTCATATATATTTTCATTTTTTTACATATTTTGAGTATTTTTTACGGAAATTTTTGGAAATCCTCAAAAAAATCCAAAATTTCGGCAAATATTTTTGTACATATTTTCATTTTTTTACATATTTTGAAAATTTATAAAGAAAAAAAAGTTTGAAAATGTTGCCTAAAATACCAAAAAAAGTAATTTTTATGTCATTTTGTGGCTATTTCATATTTTACGGGCATTTTTCTTTCCCAAAAAATACCATTAAAAAAAATTTTATTTACATATTTGGGGTTTTTTGTACATATTTTGGGATTTTTCTTACATATTTATGTACATATTTGGATCACTTTTTGTACATATTTTTGGCAGCCCTACTGATCAGTTACAGAAAATGCGAGTGATCAGTGATCAATTCAAAAAGATTGATTGATAAGTTTGAAAATGAAAAAATGATTATTGAGAGTGATCAGTGATCAGTTCGAAAAGAACGATTGATCAGTTTGAAAAACAGAAAGTGGAGTGATCATTTCAATAAATAAAACTGTTCATTTTAATAAAATCCCAAGGGATCTATGCAATTAAAATTTTAAAACTTAAAAACTTTAGTTTTAGACCCATTGAATTCAGTCCCAACCCCTCTTAAATATTATTAAATAAATTTTAAAAATTTTCAAAAACAAACAAAAATTAAAATTTTTTGTTGCTGCTTCTTCCCCTGCTGTGCTTGTTCTTCTTTCTCTCACATTTTACCTACCTTTGTCAATGCTGCACTGCTGCTGGAAACGACAATTATAGCTTTGTTTGTTGCGAATTGTTCGCCGAAAAAAGCCCTTACACCCGTAGCAAGCCATCACCTGCAAAAAATGTTTATTTATTTTTTTTATTATTTTCTTGATTTAATTGTATGAGACTAAATTTAATCCAAAGGGATTAATGGGATTACCGTAACTCTAACAGAGACCACCGTACTTGAAATTGTCGTCTAAAGCGTTCGCCCATTTTGTCTGTTTTGGATTCGAGTGATCAGAATTTGATAAAGATGATCAATAGAATGAAAAATCATGGAGGGTTTTGCGATCAAATTTTGGCAATTTTCGGGATTGATCAGTCCGATAGGGAAGCGGGGGTTGATCGCTCCCGAAATCTTGTCATAACTTCGAGACTTCGACCCATTCAATTGCAAATATTCCGGCATTGGCATTTTTCCCCATTTGTTTTGGCATTTTGTTTTTCGTTAATTCATCATTCATTCATTACGCCGTAATGTCGGCCTGCGGATTTGTCGCCGCACACGGAACAGACGCCGTTGGCGCCGTCCGGCGACGAGGCGGCGGACATGTGCTGCAATGCGCTGCTCATCGCCGCCACCGTTGTTGCTCCGCTTGGGTCCATCATTTTGGAGCTGTTCAACGGAATAAAGAAAAAAAATATGTGCGCGAGTGGCCTGCTTAAAATGCCAAAGTTTAATGGAATACCAAAAATGAGAAATGATCTTCTTCCGGAATGCCGAGAATTGGTATTCCAAAGCTGGCATTCTCTTTCGATAATTGAGCTTTTCGGAAATGATATTTGCCGAAATGCCGAAATTGGACTTGGCATTCTCGCTCGAGGATCAAGCTTTTCGAAAATGATATTTGCCGAAATTAGAACTGGCATTTTCGTTCGAGAATTGAGCTTTTCGGAAATGAGATTTAGAAAATCTTTCTTTTAAATGCCATGTAAATTTTTATGAATGGCATTTGAAATTCGGAATTTGCAATATGCCATGAGAAGCATTTGCCGAAATGCCGAAATTTAAAGATGGCATTTTCATTCGAGAATCGAGCTTTTTGGAAATGGCATTTTAGAGTGTCAGAATAAAATGCCATTAGGGCACACCAAAATATCCCTGGTATCTGCCCGGAATGCCGAAAATTGACATTTCAGAGATGGATGGCGGTATTTTGTTAGAGAATTGGTATTTTAAGAAGAGTATATCGACAGATCTCTGGTTGGTTGGTCCCATCACATCATTAGCTGTAATGATGGTATTTGTATAAATTTCGGCACAGATTTGGCTTACGGATTAGCAGAGAGGGTTGGAGAATGGATTATTTGGCCTTTGCAAGATTGGCACATGCTCCGTGCCGCGCGACATTTATCCATGATTAAAAACCGTGCAAAAATTAGTAAAACAGATTGAATAATACATCAACTTGTCCCCCCCCCCATTAAAAACCATTTAAAAATTGGTGGGTGTTCAATTTTGATTGAAAATGGCTTTTGATTGTCCTCAAACAGCCGATTGATTTGTCATCATCATAAGCATTGTCCTCCACGAGTGAAGAAGTGGGCGGGGACAAACAGAACACACATTTTGATCACATGTCCATGGACATTTTGTCACAAAATTCATTCATTTTTAGGGACAACTTGTCACCGTCGGGACAATTTGTCACCGTCGGGGACCCGTTACCCGTTTGGACAATTTATCACAAAAAAATTGCCACTTTCCTAATAGAACAATTTGTCACCGTTGGCTTCGTCCCATTCATTTCCCACCGCCACGGCCCATTAAAAGGATATTTAGTCACCAGTCAGCAGAACAGCAACAAGCACATAAAAAAGGTGAATGTGAATGAATGAACGAGCCGATTGATCGATTTGTTTGGCATTTTGTCATAATTTGATGAAATTTAAATTTTATACCGTATTATTTACGTGGAAAATAATTTTGCAAAAAAAAGGGGGGGAAGGGGACGAGTGCCATTTGAGCACCGCCCCTTTTGTGCCGTGCCGTCTCAGCCTCCCGCCCCCGCCAACAGCAAAAGGCGTCGTTTCACGGCACGCAAAAGAAATGTTGCATTAGGCGCAACATATTTGGCACCATTGTCCAAACAAATAAACAAACAAAACAAAAAATGCTTGGCGTTACGTAAGCAAAAAAAAAAAAATTTTAAAAAGGAGTAAATTATCGAGGCATTCAATTGGTTGGGTTGATTCATTGGCAACACATAAATTGCCAGAGTAAAAAAAGTCAGCAGATTGGGCCGGGACAGCAGCAGCAGCAGGGGGAGGGGGGCACACAGAGGTGAGACGGCGGGGCACAAATAATTTGTGACTTTCGGCGAGCCGTCCCCCGCCCTTTTTATAATCATTTGTATTATAATTGTCAAATTCACCTTCGATTTCAGTTGAGCGTCGGCCCCTCAGCCAATAACAAACGGCACCTAAGAATTTAAAAAAATGATAGTAATTAAACAATATAAATAAATAATAAAATGGGAAAATTATTTAAAAATATTAAAGAATTAAAAATGATTAAAATTATTACACAATAAATTTCCTAATTAATTTTTTTCTCGTTAAAAATTTATTTATAAAAATTTTGGAGATAATTAAATTAAAATTAAAAAATTCCTTCCTCACATTGCGCAATGGCCAACCGCAGCCTTTAAAATCAAAATTTTAAAATTTAAAAAAAACATAATTTATTTACCGCAATATGCAACGGCGTGCGCCCGTCCTGCACACGCTGTACGTTGGGCTGCGCGCCACTTTTCTGAAAAACGCAAGCAGAACATCATTTTTGGAATTTACACGGACCAACAGCATCTGAGCGCATTCAATGTCCCCGCAGGGCAAACCTGCAGCGACATGCAGTGCAGTCTGTGTGCAAAAGTGTTTTTTAAAATATTTTTTGGAATTTATATTTTAATTCTATTTAATTTTGTCAAAATTAATTAAGCAATACTAAAACCACATAAAATTAAATTAAAATTATTTAGCAATTAAAAATGGCAATTTAAAAAATGGAAAAAATTAATTGACCCCGACGTGACTTGAACACGCAACCTTCTGATCTGGAGTCAGACGCGCTACCATTGCGCCACGGAGTCCTTAGCAATTGACCCGCAAATTTTAATAAAATTAATAAAATTTTGGAAAGAAAATTCATAAGAGTGAAAAGATCAACATTTAAACAAAAATTCATATTTAAAAAGTGAAATTGAAGAAGGATAAAGAATGAGCAGCAAGACATTAATGATAGGAAAATGCGCAAAGCAAAAAATGAAAAAAAAAGTGTAAAAGAAAAAAAGAAAAATAAGAAAATAAATAGTGACTATTACAGTGTCAGAGAGAAAAATATATATATAAAAAATGCAAGGAGAAAGAGGCGGAGATAGGGAAAAAAGAAACAGAGAGTATAAAAGAGGAACAGAGAGAGAAGAGGGAGAGAAATAAATAAATAAAAAGGGAAAATATAGAGAGAAATAGAGAAAAAGAGAAACAGGGTGAGGAGTGAGTCAAGGATTATAAAAGAATAAGAGAGAGAAGGAAAAAATAGAGTCAGAGAAATAGAGGGAGAGAGAGGCAAAGCACAGAGGACACAAGAAAGAACAGAGTTCTCTATCTGATGACGGTGGAAGAAATGGGCAAAAAATAAAAATTAGTGAGTGGTAATTAGGGGGCAATAAAATAAATTAGCGAAATTGTAAATTATGAAATTGGATAACGGTACTACAATATTAAACCAAAGCACGTTCGAGACTTGATAGAGTTGCTCGAAATGCCATATTTCAAGGTTATGTACTACCGTCTTTTTTATTGCTTTGAAAGATTTGAAAATTTTTACGGTTATTAAATTTATTTTCATGAATTTGGCCATTTTAACAAATCCGAAACAATTTGGTTATCGAATTTCATTTTTTTAATAGTAAAATTTTTTAAAAACTTGGATTTTTTCATCTGCAATTCAGCCCTGGTATGAATAACGCAAAAAATGTCATCATTAAATTCCAGGTGACTTAATTACTTTAACAAATTCAAAAAAATAATACAAAATAATATATATTTTTTATTCCCCAAAATTTCAATTTTTGAAATTTAATAAACGCATATATCATCAGCCCACCTTTGTGGCCCCCGGGGGGACCAATCTGATGGGCTCTTAACACACTGCCAACAGAGAACATGTGCAAATTGGGCCGAGAAGAAAGAACAAAGATTAGTTAGTTTGGGTGTCGAAAGAAAGGGGAGAAGACGAAAATTGCGCCTGGGGGTTTTACGTGGAAAAAAGTGAAAAGTATTTTAATTTGAGAAAAAAAAGTTGCGGCGATTTTTTGGAAAAAATTAAAACATTTTTTATGTATTTTGAGAAAAGTTGCCTTGGGTTTTAATGCAAAAAAAAATCAAAGGAATTTTAATTTGTAATTGGTTAATTTTTCGGCGAGTTTTTTTTTTACTTGGAAATGAAACAATTATTTTTTATTAGAAAGAAAATAAAAAAGACTTACAGTTAGGGGTGTTAATGAGGAGAAAAATTAAAATGAACTGTGAACAAAATGGCGAAAAGTGGCTTTGGAAGTTTAAAATGAGAAAAAAAATTAAATATTTTGAATGGAAAATAAAAAAAACAAAAACCTAAAATAATTTAATTTAATTTGTTTAAAATCATTTAAATAAAAATAAATTTCACATTTTTCGCGCAATTTTGGCAAAATTTAACTGTGAAAATCACAAATTTACAGTTATATGCCCCAGCAGGAGGCCATAAAAAATAATTAAAAACTCAAATTCATCTCTGAAATTTGATATGAATTTGGCCACATGTTTTGATTAATTAATTTTCTGTAATTCTTAAAATTAATTTTAAATTTAATTAAAAACATTTAATTTTTAAAAATTTTTACCATTAAAATTATTGTCAAAATGAATTTTTAAAGAATATATTTTTCTTTCAAAAAACAAACTTGTGAAATTCATCTCTCCGAAAAGTTGTGGCGACGCACAAAAATTATTATTAATAAATTAATTGAGTAACCTCGCAAAAATATAATTTTGTGATGTGTAACAAAGACAAAGAGCAAAATTTCTTTTTGCTTTTTTAGAAATTCCCCTTTTTGCCTCGGGCGATTTTCGAAAATATTTTTGCAATAAAAATCTGCAAAAATTTGAATGTGCAATTAACTAATTAATTACCCAATTAATTAATTACCGACGACACTAAGGACAAATTTAACGAACTGCTGAAAATGAAGCGGTGGCGCCGGTGGTATCATTCTCACCCAAATCACTTTATTATCACTATGTGATTATGATTGTTTTGTTGTTTATTTATTTTTTTATCGCAAAATTTTGCGCACGCCTAAGGCAAAGAACGAAAAGAGAGAGAGAGAAGAGAGAGAGAAGATCTTTGCTAACTTTTTTTCAGAATTCACAACCAAAGTTTTAATAAAACTTCAGATTTAACTCAAAAATTCTAATCATAGCACCCATTTTTGTATTGAGAAAAGTTTTTGAAGAGGAAGAAGAGGGTGATCAGGAGGCAGTGAATTTCAGAAAATTTCCAACCCTAAAAAAACCGGAAATTGGAAAATTTGGAAGCCCTGCCCAGGCTGGAAATAACCCATTTCACTTTTGCACCAGAGAACCGGCGAAATCTTCTCACTCAATTACACTTTTTCAATGTTTGTCAGGTTAGCCGACATTTGCGGACCGACATTTGCGGACCACTATTTCTCGATAGAACTGTCTAAATAAAGAAAAAAATAATAAGAAATTTTAATAAATTCAATATTCCCAAATTGAAATTAGTGAAGGTAAGCTGATGCAAAGCGATCTGTCTCAATTGGAGAGAAGTCTTATTTGACATAACTTTTTTCTTTCTTTTTTATAGAATTTCTAACTTATAATTAAACTGTGAAATTGGCGAAAAAATTAGCTAAATTAAATATAAAAGTCAGTTCAAGAATTTTATACCAAGAAAATTTTTTATCTTGTTTCACTTCCACGCTTTAGTTAACCGAGAGCTTAATTTTTTCCGGCATGTCAAACCAATTAAATTAACAAACAAAAACTAAAATAGTTTATCTTTTTCTCAAAAATTGTCCGTAATTTGCTGTTATTAAAACTATGGGTCCAAAATTAAAAATGAGCAACTACATACTATATTTATCTATGGAAACTAAACTTCTTTAAAAAATGGGTTCTTTCGATGTTGATTGCAAAAAGTTGATCGATTACTCTTTAAGGGCGATGTTCAACTTGGTAAAAATCACAAATAAAACTACTTAGTCACTCAATTTTTGAAAAAATTATTTTTTTTTGTTTTTTTTTGACAGTTCAACCCAGAAATAGTGGTCCGCAAAAGTCGGTCCGCAAATGTCGGTCCGCAAATGTCGCACTACGGTTTGTCAGAGGCAAAAAAAAAAAAAATTCTTCCACCATTTTACACTTCGCCAACACGCGCAAATCGCGCCGCCATTCAGTGAGAAATGGGACAACTCCGTCCCACCAACTCAGTCCCAGTGGCGAAAATTTAGGGGGCATTTTTTATGTGGGATATGGCAATATTTAAAAAATATTATATCTCACAATGTACTAATAAAAAATTGGTTAAATAAAGGAAACGCTAATTGGGGTTAAAGAGGGGAAACTGGACAAAATGGAAACCCCTAATCGGACCAGGAAAATCGAAAAAGCAAATCATTTATTTACACATTTAAATGAGATTGCACTTGACAAAAAATAATCTTAAAAAATTAAATTTAAAAAAATCCGCCACCATTTTTACAAGATTTCACCAACACCTCAAAAACCGCCGCCGCCTTCCGTCCGTTTCCCCGTGCTGTTCCGGTGCGAAAAATTATAATGATAATGATAATAGGCATATTTAACAAACACACAAACATCAAAAAAAAGGGGGGGGGAGAACGAAGAAAGGCGCACAAATAAATTTGGGCCCCCTTTTTGGATGCGTTTTGGTCCCAAATTTTGCTGGGGCGACGACGGACGGAACGGCGCGGCGCGGACGGCGGATATTTGGTGAAACGGAAAGGCCGGCCGCCGCCTTCGCCGCCTTTCTTGTGACTCGAAAAACCGGTTTTTTGAAGGCTGCCGCCGCCGGAGGGGGGGGGGGCCTCTGCCCCATGAAAATTTGTCTTTTTTGTTGTAAAAATTTACAAAAAAAAAAAAATGAAATTTGTGACTCCGCTGACAGCGGCGGGAGGGGAAAGGAAGTTACGTCATAATTTGGAGAAAAAAGGTGGGACGACGGACGGGAGAAGAACAGAGAACGACGACGGGGTGAGCGCCTCTTTTTCTGTTGGCTTAAATAAACAAAAATTCGAAATTTTGGGGAAAATGAATTTTAAAATCATCTGTCGGGAATTTGGGGGGGGGGGCAGTGGCGAGACAGCCGGGGAAAAGCCGGGAAAAGCCGACGAAAATTGGAGGAACCAACCGCTGGACAAATTATTATCATTTTTTTGTGTTGTTTTGTAAATAATAAATAATAAAATTATTAAATGAACCAACAAATGTGAATGGTTTTTCTACTCTGAATAGAAGCTTCGAGAAATTTTTTTTCTTTGAATGGAAATTTATTTAAATATTTTAAATTTAGGCTATTTAAATGATTTATTTATTTTATAAAAAATTATAAAAGACCAAGAATTTTTTAGTAGGGTAAAAAAATTTTCGAAAAAATTTTAATTGAAATTTTAATTGGATTTATTTGCTTTATTATTGAATTTTTAAAAATCCGACAAGAAATCAAATTAGTTAAGAAATTCAATGTTTGTGCAAGAAATTTCGAAAATGGCGTAAACCCTCTTATTGTTTGTAAATTTTTGAATTTTTTTGTTAGTTTCTACAAAAAATGGGGTGGCCTAATGGGTAAAAGATTTTCTCCCTAAATGATAAATTTCATACCAATTCAAAACTGATAAGAAAATAATAATCACCATAAAAATATGGTTATTGTTTGACGAACAATTAAATGATTTTCTATGACTCATCGCTTTGCGCAAAAATTTCGCGCAAATTCCCATGAAAAAACAACAAAAAACAAAGAAGAAAACATTTGTTCATTTTTTGCCTTAAAACGCTCCAAAATTAGCACACACAAACATTCGCCATTCGCCCCCGGGGGCAATTCGAAAGGAATTTTTGGTCGCCTGAAGCGGCAGCTGGTAAATGCCACCACCGCCGCTGTAGTCGCCGGCGGGCCGAAGTGAAAGCCGTTTCCGTTTTGGCACAATCGACGTTGCCAGCACTGGGTGAAGAGCAACGATGGCATTTTTGATAGAGAGGCAAAATTGGAAGTCGATCGGAGAATACACCGATACAGTAGGACGTAGAAAAACTTATTACCGTAAACCATTGGGTCATGTATCCGCCCCATTCCGCCGTTGGCGCTAGGGATGAGCACGTCGCCGGGGGCGATGTGGGGGGACTACGCTGGTGGTGGTGGACAACGCCCCTGCCCCCCCCCCTCCGCCCCTTAGGCACACCCCCACAAGCGCCCCCGGGCGGGCCAAGGGGCGGAGGGGAGGGGGCGCCGGCGGCGGCGGTGGCCAGGCACCGGCTGGCACCAAGCGGCGCCAAGCGCCAGCCGCCCCCGACCGAAGCAAGAAGAACAACAACAAATAACAACAACAACAACAAAACGCCAGAAGAAGAAGGAGAAGCAGCAGCACAACAAAACAGTAATAATATGTAATAAAGCAGCAGAAGCAGCAGAGGGCTAATATTGGATATTGGCAAATGTTTTTTGAGGATTTTAAAGTGGACAAATGGAATGTGATAAAGGGTGAGTGAGTGAGTGAGTGGGATTTGGCCATAATAATTTTCAGTGGGGGAGATTTTTGTTCGCCAGATTTTGGCGCCTGGGATTTTGAATTTCGTAAAGATTTATCTGCTGGAGCAAATGCCACCATTTTTAAAAAAGTGTGAGAAGAGATTATTATCTGAGCCTTTTAGGCCCTTGATTAATTCAAATGGTTATTTATTTATTTGACCTTTTCAAGGCTTTTTTGAGACAAAAAATGGCGCCGATAAAAAAAATCAAATTTAAAATGGAAATTTGTTTAAAAATTTGTAAAAAAATTTCCAAGAAAAAATGATTAAATTAATTAAAAATTAAGGATAGTCCTTAAAAAGGGCATTGTAATGGGCCAAGAAATAAGGACAATTAGTAAAAAATAAGGACACTTAGTAAAAAATAAGGACAATTCGTAAAAAATAAGGACAATTATTAAAAAATAAGGACAATTAGTAAAAAATAAGGACAAGTAGTAGAAAATAAGGACATTACGAAAAATTCTCTGTAAAACAAATGAAAAATTAAAATAGAAATCCCCATGAAAAAATGTGCAAGAAAAAAGAAGCACATGATTTTTTAGGATGGTGAGAAGAAAAGACACCAATTTTGTTGACAGATTTCGCGCCATAAAAGGAAAAAGCCTTTCTCGTGCCGAACGCTTTTTGCCATTCCCGGCACATTTTTGCATGGTTTTAGCCAACAAAAAAGAAATGCTGCTTAAAAGGATAAGAATAAGAAGCCATATGCATACTGTACACAGCTGCTATACAAATATTAATAGGTGACGTGGTCGTCACAATTGCGGACGGAACAGATATATGCAGTGCCATATATATGGATATATATATATATATATATATATATATTGTGGCATTGTCATTTGCCTGATATTATTTTGTTAAAATATTATTATCTTTATTTTATTTTTATATAGCAATTAAAAACAATGGTCATTGGCATTTTTGGGAAAATTTAATTTTAATGTTTTTTTATTTGTTTAAAAAAAGAGAAAGTGTTGTTGTGTAATACATAAAAGTAAACCCAAAACCGAATAAATAAATGCTATCGAAAATTTAATTCGCTAATGATGTTGGACTAATTGACACCCCATTTGGGAATGATTGGCAATTAATAAGGAGCGGATTTTTAGGGGCAATAAATTCAATTTCCACTAGGTCAGTGGGCAGCCCGTTATGTGTGGGCAAACAAGAGATGGCACCACGGGTCAGGGGGCCCGGAGAGCTTAGGAGGTGTGATTTTTCGCCGACACGGGCGGCGGGGGAGAGGGGGGCGGGGGAGGGCATTATTTGTGTATTTGTACTGCTAGCTACTGACTGATGCCGGCCGGGCCATCCCTCGCCACTGGAGACGGCACCCCGCCCCGGGGGATGTGCCCGCCGTCGTCTGTCGCTTCCGCCTCCGTCAATCCGTCGCCGTTTTCCCATCCCATACAACATATACACACACAATGCCAAAATGTGCCGGCATTTTTGTTGTAACCTTGTTGTTTTCTCAATGGTTGTTGTTGTTGTTGTCGGTGTTGTGTCCGTGTGCCCGCCGAGCATGGCACCGGCTGGCACCAACACCAATTGCAGCCAGCCGAAAGCAGAAGCAGCCGTCTGTCTGCCAGCCGGCCGGCCGGGGCAGACTGACACGAGAGGACCAACCACGGCACACACACCGCTGGCGGATAGCGGCGCGGCGCCATCCCCCGGGGGCATGCCGTGGGCCAACTAACTGACTGACTGATGATGAGGGAGGCAATGGCCAAAAGGGAGCAGTAGAAGCAGCAGCTGCAACAGGCACACATTTGTGTGTGTGAACTGCTCTGGACGGGGGGGGGGCCCAAACACACATTCAAATCATTCATTCATCGGGGCAAATTTGCACACAAAACACATAAATTAGATGAGTGGGGACAGACAAAGAGAGAGAAAGAGCATAGGCCAATGGGCTTTTACATTGGACAGATTGCCAAGGAAATACATTGGCAAATGTATGGACAGAATGCCAAAAAAATCTTGGCTAAATTTCTTACAGAAAACAAAAAAACGGTTTCATCAGTTAGTTTAGTTTTTTTTTTTTGATTAAATGAATCGGTCAAGAAAGAAGCCACACAAGAAAAGAATCGAAAAATAATGTTATAAACTTCGGGATTTGATGAAAATGGCCAATTATTTTTTGTGTCTCTGTCTCGAAGGGAATTCTCGCTTCTCGAGCCACATAATTAGGTCAATAATTACATCTGGTAATGATATAGAATAATATAATTTGATGAAATTTCGTACAATAAATAAAATTTGCTATAAAATTCTCTCAAATAAAAAAATGGCTTTAATAAATATAAAATTATTTTAAATAATTTTAAAATAAACAAAAAATAAAGATTAAATTTTGAAATATTTCCCTTATAAGTAATAAATTGTGTGCGTTCTGTTTAGTATTTTATGTATTAAGTAAGTTAAATTGCGCAATTACTTTTTTTCGCTGCCGCTGTTTTGGGTGGGCCAAAAATAGCGCAAAAAATAAAATCACAAATTTTGGGGCCTTTTTGAATTTTGCACATTTCACTGATAATTGGCCTTTTGCTGACTGACGGAGAGGAAGGTTTTGGCCAACTGCCAAAGGACAAATGTTGATGCGGGAAATTCCCAAACGCCAGCCAGGTCTTTTTTGGACCACAATCCGCAATTCCGAGCGGGATTTCCAATTGGTTCCATAAATTGAAAGATTCCGTTCTCTACTCATTTACGCAAAAAAAAATACAGTCAAATTAATATGATGTTTGGAAAAACTAAATTTTTAGAATCAAGAATTAATTAAATGCCGAAGAATTTTTTGTAATTAATTTATAAAAATAATGCATTAACAAAAAACAAAAAAAAAGCATATATATATTTAATAAAAGGAGAAAATTAAACAAATGAGAAAATTAATTTGTTAAGAAGCTCCTGAGCTTATCCAAAAATGAGATTAAAATGAGTTAAATTTGACTGACAACATTTACTTTAATTTAACATAAAATGGAGGAAGAGGAGAGAGAGAGGAAGAGGAGGAGAAAAAAGAGAAAACATAGAGGACAATGAGGAGAAATGATAATGAGTGAAAAAAGTAGAGGGGAAGATGGCATGAGAGAGAAAAAAAAAAGGAAAAGAGAGAGACAATGAGGAGAATTGATAATAAGGAGAAAAGAAGGGAGGAAAGTAGAGACCGGACAAGAGGGTCGGTCGAACGGTTTCGGTTAAAAACCGAAAAAAACCGAAATACTCAAAAATTCTCGGTCGAACCGTTTCGGTTAAAAACCCGAAAAAAACCGAAATCGAAAAAACCGAAGAAAATTTTTCGGTTTTTTTTTGAATTTGTTTATTTTTTTTTCAAAAAAGCAATAAACTATTTTATTAATAGAAAGAGCAAAAATTCCTCTGAATAAAATTGTAGAGCTATTGAAACTCTATTGAATGGTGTACTAAAGGTTTGGAAAATGATAGAAAAGGCAGCCAAAAAACATGTGTTTGCTCCTTGATTCTAAAAAAACCACAAAGATTAGTTTTAGCGATTTGGTGCCTTTTTGGCGTTTTTTCCCGAAAAATTCCATTAAAAATTCAAAAAAATCGAAAAAATACACCCCTAAGAAATAATCGGTGCTGGGACGTTAGTCAAAAACCATCAAAATGGGCGTTAGTCAAAAAACCATCAAATGAATAATTTTTGACAGAAAATTATTCATAATTTCGCATAAAATGGATCAAATTTTATAATATAGATATTTTTCGATAGCCCTAAGTGTTTTCTATTATCCTGCAAAATTTTTAAAAAATTCTTTAAGTTTAAAAAAAGTTATGACCTGAGAAGCTCAAAAAACCAAGTTTTTTTGAACATTTTTAGTCATAACTTTCTTGATACTTAACGAAACTTTTTGGAATTTTGTAGGCTAATAGAAAACACTTAGTGCTATTTAATGATATCAAGAATTAAAAATTTAGATGCTTTTGAACAAAGTTATATCAAAAAATATTTTCATTTGATGGTTTTTGACTAACGTCATAGCACCGAAATAATCTAAAAAAATTCAGAGAATATACCTTTATGAATTGAACGCCAAAATTCATTTTTTTTCTTGATAAAAAATTTTAGGTTTAAAAATTTCCTTATTGAAAAACATTATAAAATTGAATTATCAATAAATCAGCAAAATTTAGTTTTTTGGTTAGTTTTTACGTGTTTTGCTCCCTAAAAATCATTAATAAAAAAAATTTAAATGCCTTTTTTCATGCATTTTTCGGGATTTTTGTGCCTTTTTTCAGTGCCATTTTGCGCTTTTTGGTGCCTTAATTGTGAGCTCAATCCATAACTTTAGGGCCGGCGGTGCTGATAAGCGCCGCCGGGAAATTTTTTTGTAATTTTAATGCTATTTGTGAGCAGATTTTGTCTAAAAATACCAAATTTTGAGATTTTGGGCTAATTTTTTAAGAAAAGATAGCTTTTTGGGGGGTCGGCGGTGCCGATAGGCGCCGCCGGAGGAAAATTTTAAGAATTTTTAATGAATTTTGTTAAAAAATGGCCAACTGATTTGTCAAAAAAGTCGGTCGATTGTTTCGGTTTTTTAATTATTTCGGTCGAACGGTTTCGGTTAAAAAACCGAAAACGAAAAAAACCGAAAAACTCAAAAATTTCTCGGTCGGTTTTTTCGGTTAAAAACCGAAACCGAAAAATACCGAAAAAAAAACCGACCGGTCCGATCTTTAGAGGAAAGAAGGAAGAGAGAGAGAGAAAAAAAGGGGAGACGTCGGAGGGGGAAAGGAATGGCTCTAATTTTTTATTGTTAAATTAAAAATAAAATACATATAAACTTTAAATTCAAAACGGAGTTAATCATCAATCAATCAATCAAAAAAAGCGATCGCGGCAAAGATTAATTCAAAAATAAGAGATAAAACATTAATCTCTGATCAGTGATCACTGATCATTTGATCAGAACAATGCGCAGCAAAGTGGCATTTGCTGTTGTTGTTGGTTTTGGTGTTGCTGTTGTGCCGAGTCGTCGTTTTCAGCTGCTGTTTCCGCTGTTTTTCGATGGCTTCCGAAAAGTGCCGAAAATCCCCAGCCCTGGTGATCGTTGGCACTTTCTTTGCTAAAAATTCAAAAAAAAAATTATTCAAAATTTTTGGGCTTTTGAAATAGAAATACCAAAGGAATTAAGGAGGTTTTTGGCGCAATTTTTCAATTCAAAATTCGAGTTCCTTCCTCTCCCATCTACCATCCTCCCTCACATTGGCTCACAAGCGGCGGTCAGCCGTGCCGCGGCCGCGACCAGCAGCAGCTTCAGCTGCGCGTTCAGCAACGGCGCCTGTGCCGCGGGTGTGAAGCGCAGCTGGAAGAGGCGAAGCGGTGGCGCGTGGGTCCTCCGCCGCTGCCGCCGCACACGGCACGCGGCGCCGCGACGCGCGTCGACAGCGACTACCGTAATGCAATTATTTTCGTCCGCCGCCGAGTTGTCTACGGTGGCCGAGGATACGGTAGCGGACTCGCGAAGCTCCTCCAGCCGAGCCAACAGCTGTCCGTTTTGCTCGCTGATGCAGTGAAAGACGTGCAGCAGCGGAGGCGCGGGAGGAAAAGCGGACGTTGAAGCTTCACCGGAGGACCTTCATTAATTACTTAATTAAGACCTTAATTAATTACTTAATTAAGGCCTTAATTAATTACTTAATTAGGATCTTAATCAATTACTAATTAAGGCCTTAATTAATTGTTGAATTAGGAACTTAATCAATCACTAATTAATTTGTGAGAAAAATGTGATTGAAATTAATAATATTAATATATAAATTAAAACAAAACGTTGGATAGATTGAAAAATATAAATTTTATCTGAAAATCAAAGAAAATAAAGATTGTTATTTAAATTATTTATGATCATTTATATTTAAAATTTTAATTAAATTGAAAAAAGGTGTAATCAAACATTAATTTATAAATGAAAACATTTAAAAAAGTAAAAGTAAATTTATTTAAAAATATTCGATTTTTTGCACCAAAAATCGTTAATAAAAACTTTAGCTTCAAAATATAAGATTTAAAAATAAAAAATTCCCCCAAGAATAAATTAAAAAATAATAATTAAATATAAAAATTATTTCAAAAATAAATTAAATATAAATTTTCAAAAATAAATTACTTTAAAAATATGAATCAAAACATAAAATTCTTCCAAAAATTGTTTTTAAATTTATTATTTCATTTAACTCACTCGTGGTACATCATCTGCTGCTGCTGTTGCATTTGTTGTTGTTGCTCCTCAATGTCCGTCTCCGTTTGGTCACTGAACGGCTCGAACCGTGCCACCACAATGCGTTGCCGGTCCTGCACCAAAAACGGACACCCAATGATGAAATGGGCACAGCACTCGCCCTCCGCATTTTGAACCCTCTGAAAAATTGAAATTCATTAAAATTAATTTACCGTATATTCTCCATTTATCTCCCCGTATTTAATTATCCCCCCCCCTTTCTGAGAAGGTTGAAAAATAATCCCCCGGGCGGATAATTAGAGAATATACGGTAGTTTAAAAATTCATAAAAAAAATTTTTGAAGCCAAAATTTGGGAAGAGACCAGCGAAAGATCAGTTTCGCTTTCAAAAAGTTTGGGCTTTTTTGAACCTAAGCTTCAATTTTGGATAAATTAAATGAAATTCATCAAAATATACAGTAAAAAAGGCTCCGATATCTAAGGGGTCTATCCTCATTTTATATTTTTGAAGGTTTTTAGAAAATGCAAAAATTCAAATTTGAGGGTTTTTGTATTTTTTAACAAATCATTCATTTAAAATGGCATTTTTTTAATGACAATGATCAAATTATGGCATTTCTTTTAGTTTCAATCCACTACCCGACAAAATTCGCATTAATGGCATAAAATTCGCTCATTAGCCTGGGACAAAAATGACCGACATTTTCGAGCAGTACAAAAATTGGTCATCAGTCAGTCAGTCTCACCTTCAGTTCCGCGTTGTTGGCCATGCCCAGCCGGCGGAACAGCAGCGCGGCCCTGACCCGGTCCGGGTCGGACAGTGTCAGCACCGTGCGGCCCAACGACTCGAACACCCACCGGAAAATTGGAGCAAAAAATTGTTGAAATATTGATGATAATATTAATTAAATTGATACTAAATTTAATTGCTAAATTTTTGGGTGCCCATTAGAGCATGGGAAAGGGCCAGGGAACTTGTTAGGGTGCTAGGTCGAACCCTAAAAAAGTATAAATGGGGGGCGAATCGAAAAAGGTGTTAATAATAATAATAATATTTTTATTTTATTTACAGAATAATAAGTATTAATAACTTAATTAAAAACTTAATCACATTTTAACTGAATAATCGCCTAATTATCTTTGGTCTATCTAATCATATTATAAAGAAACTTAAATGTTTTTTCATATTTATATGGTCACAAAAGCATTTCTATCTTCTCAAATATCGAACATACGGTACCAGTAAAAACATGCTTAAATGCATAAAGTTTTGCCGCCGGAGACATTGCGGAGATGGTTGAAAACATCAGGGCAAGCTTGGTCAAACACAGCTCGGCCTTAAAAATTGATCAAAAATTCAAACATGCTTTTCCTAATTAAACCAAAATTGTTTTAATTTAATTTGAAAATGATAAATCAAATTAAAAAAAATATGAATATAAAATATATTTTATAAATATGATTAAACAATTCTCCCCATTTCTTTCAGTTGCTTCAACCAGGCACCATTTTTGAAAAAACTTAGTATTCATTATAAAATTTCTAAAAAATCGCTGAAAAATTTCTCAAAAAATTTTTTTTCTTGAAATTTTCGTACTAAGAAAGTTCCTAAGAATTTTTTTATGAAAATTTCTAGGTTTGAAAATTTTTTTAAAAAAAAATTTTCGGGGGGGAAACGACGGGGGAAACCGGCGAGGGGGAAATGAAGTGCACCCCACAAATCACACGCCTGCCGGGATTTCTTGGGATCCTGATCATTTATATGGGTAATTTTCAAAAATACACACGGATTCGGGTCCCGGATCTCAAATTTAAATCCTGGAAACCAGCGAGTGTGCAGCAGTTGCCGAACCCTGTAACCCTGGTTCGGAATTGTTCAAAATTTTCAAGAATTTCGGCCTCTATTCCGCCCACTTACTGAGTTGGCCGTACACAATTTGTCCGCTGCCACACGTCCAACAGCGGAAAGCCTTCTGTGTCGGTGACCTTCAACAGTAAAATTTGTCAAATTTAATGTATTAAAATATTTTTTTTTTATTAAATATTATTTAATATAAATTTTTAAAAAATTTTCTGTGAGATATTATAAATTTTTTCAAATAATTCGAAGACCTGAAGTTCAGTGCCGGCCCGCCTAATTATGAGCAGTTTGGCATCAATTATGTAGCTGAGGGCATAGCTTAAAGTAGAAAAGAAAAAATAATTTTTATTCATTTTATTCCTTTTGTTTTTATTTCTTTTTTTAATTTATAATATTTAATTATTTATTTTCAAAATCAATGTAAATATTTTAATGCTTAATAAAAAATTTTTTTTTAATTTCTAATTATTATTTTAAATTATTAAAATTATTATTTTTAGTTTTGAGATAGAGAAGAAGCTTTTTATTAAACATTTAAATTTATTTAAATTCTCTATATTTTTTTTTACTAATTTTACTAATTATTTATGACTAATATTTTGAAAATCATTAAATTTAAAATATTTTAATGCTCATTAAATTTTTAATTTTTTTCCTAATTTATATTTATATTATTTTAAATTTTATTTAAACATTTTTTACTCTTTGTTTGGCTGCAAATTGTGAAGGCTTCGCCGTTGCTGTGTTTGGTGCTGTTCCTGTTGTTGATTTTGGTGTTGTTCTGCTCCGCCTCGTCGGCCACCATTGCCCATGCCCATCATCAGCTTTTTGAGCCTCATTCGGATTTCCGCTTCTCCCCCAATTTCGTCCCCTCCGGCGTCGCCAAATTCATCTTAAAATTTTTTAATACATTTATTTATTAATAAAATGTTTTTAGCTTTAATTTTATGAGTCTTGGGCAGCTAATTTTAAATTTTGTAAATTCAAAAATATTATTAAATTTTTGGAATAATGGATTCGAATTTTAGATAAATTGTTATACAATTAGGGCTCCAAGTGTAAAGATTTTCATCATTTTGTGGCATCGATGGCCCCACAATTTACTTAATTTATAAAACTATTTATCCAAAAACTTTATAATTAATCATTTCTGGCAAAATCTTTTTTTTTTGTTGTTGAAAAACCGAAAAAAACTGAAATCGTTAGCTCCAAACAAAGTAAATAAGGCAAAAAATTGATTAATGTGACTTTTATCAGAAATAATAATTTTTTTCGTCATATTTTATTATTAAATTTTTTTAAATTAAATTTATCAAATTTTTTGCTAATTTAATTATCTCTTCGTCCCCTGCGCCGGCCATGCCAATCCCCGCTTCGTCGTCCCCGTCGTTTGGCAAAAGTGGTCCCCGCTCCCCCGCCCCCGTCTCCTCTCCCCGCGTGTATGACATCATTTGCAATTGTTGTTGGTTGTGGTTGTACTGCTGAGTACTGCTTGATGAGGTCGGAGCCATGCTCATCAGTATGGACATCGCACTTTGACTACTGAATTTGACAATAATAAATTGCCATTTATTAGTTCGGAATTATAATTAATTCAATTTTATTTAAAAATTATTTTATATTCATTTTATCTAAATGTAATTTTAAACATTTTAAATAAAAATTCATTTTAATAAATGATTATTATTATTGTTTAGTAATTAAAAAGAGAATGTGCATCAACTATTGTAATTAATTATTAATATTTTTTATTTAATAAAATATTGAAATAATTATTTATTTTTTATTAACCAAAATTCGATATGCATTTTAAAATAAAATTTTTTTTAGAAATTGATGTTGTTAATTAATCAATTAATTAATTACCCCGATGGATGTTGAGCATTTTTCATCAGAAGCGTTTCCTTCATTTCGTACACTTCTTCCGACGCGTTTGTTCCGCTGCAAATTCGTCCATTGCTCAGTGCCAACACTCGCTCAATGCCAATCCGATCGGGCATTGCCGGCGGCGTTTCTTCAAAATTATTATTTTGGAAAATTTACTAAAATAATACTTTCCTAAAAAATAAATGTAAAAAAATTAAGAGGAATTTGTAATGCTATTTGGCTTAATGATCGGACCCATTTTCCGGCTTTTTGTTTTAAATTTTTTTTATCAATTTAAATTTTCAAAATATGAGTTGTTGTGCAAAATTTTATTTTCAATACATTGCCCTTATTTTACCAAAAAAACCCCAAAAATTTTTAAATATTATTTTTTAATTTAAAATCGCAAAATCAATCTCCCCGCGGGGGAAATCGACCCACGGAATAATCGTTTTACAAATTAATGAGTGAGTGCCACCCGCTGCTGCTGCTGATGAATTGCGTGCACATTTGGCATTGGACAAATTGCCAAACTCATAAATTTTAAAGGGTCTGGATCGATTTCGTGCCCGAAATTCGCTTAAGCCATCGAATTTTTTTATTCTTTTTTTTTCGCAGTGAGCGCATTTTTAGGGTGGCGCTTCAAATTGCCGCCTTAAAGTGTGACATGGAAAAGCAGCGCCGACGGCGACAAATTTTGTGACCGGCGGGCATGGCACACAACATTATTAGCTGTGCTTTATCCGATGCCCTCCCTCCCCTCGGGAAACGAATCTCGGGGGGAAGAACATTTCAGCTGATTCGAATTTATGCCTTGGCCGTTTTTCGGAAAATCCAAAATTAGAACGCCTTAAACCGTTAAAATCCTACAAAATTCGGGCATCTTTTGAATTTTAAAAATGCGATTTTAATTAAAAAGGAATTATTTACCTACCCAGATCTAATAAATATTTAATTTTTGAAGATTTTCGAGAATCGAGGAAAATAAAACCTTCTCTTAATCACTTAGATTTGCCAGGATATATTTGAGAAATTACTTTGTATTTATTAGAGACAGACTGACCGGACGAGATCGGGATCCCACAAGATTAAATTTGGTATCCCAACTTTTGGGATCCGCACCGAGCCTTTTTTAACTTCACCGGGATAGGATAGGGGACCTAGGGATTGTCTCGGCGATTTGGACAAGATCCCGATCTCGGAATTCGTCTAGAGCCTTTTTTAGCTTCATCGGGATTGATCGGGATCGGGATTTTGGCAGGATCTCGACCTCGGGATTCGTGTCGATTTTTTAGCTTCACCGGGATTAATCGGGTCCTCCCGACTCGGGATCCCTCCTACCCGAGTTGTCCGGCCTCTAGTATTTATTGCTTCTGACTATGCTTAAACTAATTGATGTGACTTTAATTGCCCCAGGACAACCTTCTCCAAAAATTTATGCCAAAAAATTTACCTTTTTGTAAAACGAAAAGAGTTTTGTTAAACAATGGTTTTAATCAAGAAATCTTTTTCCAAAATTCTTGGCTCTAATGCCTAAGAAGCATTTGTTTATTTTTTTTAATTTTGAAATTCACAAAGATGATAACTGCACATAATATATCCGCCTCCCCTGTGTGCATTTGTGGATCGAAAGGAGAAAAGCGAAGAAGAAAAATGCACTCCGGATAGGGCCCGAGGGGGGGGGGAAAGGGATATATCCCCTGAGGGGATGTGCCACGAGAAAGAGGGGGAGGCTAACTCAATTTCCTGTCGGCTTTATGTGTGCGCCGTGGGCCATGTTTTGTAGTGGGAGGGGCGGGGGTGGTGAAAAACGAGCCGGGGCAACGAAAGAAATTACCAGCCCATTGCCTGAGGCAATGAGGGGGAGGGCACGGCGTGCCCGAGGCTGGGGGAGGGCTGGGAGGCTAAGTGCTGCTCGGAGAGGTGGGCACGGGGACGACGGGCCAACCCCCGGGGACGGCGGACACACATTTTGCCAAAATTAGACAACGGCACTGCTTATGGGCAGAGGGGAGGGATAACGACGACAAATTGGGCCCGAAAAACCGGAAAATTGGCAATTTTTTTTGGGTCGGAAGAGTTAAGAGCTGACAAATGAAATTTTGCCAAATTTTGGACAGTAAATTTTTTTTTGACAAAATTTGTCATAATTTGTCTTGGAACCAAAACAAGTTAAAGTGGCTTAGTTCGTATCTTTAGAAAACCCTAGGTTTTCTCTAGTAAATTCTAAATTAAATTTTAGCAATTTAAGCAAGTTGTGACTAGAAATTTAATTTGTGTTTTTTTGAAAACTGAAAAATTAATTTTAAAAAATTTACCGAAATCAGTTAAAACATAAAAAATTTAAAGGCTTAATCAGTACAAGAGACTCAGGCAATATTTTTAAAAACCGATGGCATTAAACAGATCCCTTGAAACGCAAAATTTTTCATTCAAAAATAAAATTGAAAGAATTTTGCAATTCGTTGAGATTGACCCATAAAAAAGGCTTGGAAATCTCGCTAAGATTTTTTCGATAATTATTCTTAAAATGGGAAAATAATTTTAGGAATCGAAGGCCCAACGCTAATAAAATATTCCCATTTTTTAGGGGAGGCGAAAGCCAACAAAAATGAATGAATATGTAATGATTGTTCATCAGATTCCGTTTTCCCACACAACAATTTTGGATGGCAAATAAAGTAAAATGGCAATAATTAATTTGCATAAATAATAAATGTTTTTGTCGGTGCTCGAGAGTCGAGATTCTGTGGGTGCCGCAAGTTTATCGCCGGAAGCGAAGGGTCAGGGGAGAAAATGGTGAAAAAATTATGTCAAGAATTACATTTGGACTCAAATTTGTATCCATTAAATTTTCTAATTTAAAAATAAAATCTTATTCTATCATTATCATCAATTTTGAAAGTTTGCGGGAAATTAATTTAAATTTGCTGGGATTTTGTTAATAAATTTGCTCAAATGCGGCAAAAAATTGCCATAATTTTAATTTTCCGTAAATTTTCCAATTATTTACCTTCAAAAACAAAAATAATTTTCAATAAATTTTCAAATTTTTTACCATTTCTTCTTCAAAAGTTTCCAAAAATTTCTCCCTTGGTTTTTTGAAATGCTAAATTTTAGTCAATTGGAGACGAAATTTTCAAAAAAAAAAAATAGACTCTACAAAATTTTACGATTTCCTCCGTTTTCCTTTTTTTGAATCCCTCCATTACATTTAACTTACCATCGCCATGGTTGCCCTTCATGTGCATGTTGTTCATCGTCGCCGTGTCCGTCTCCTGCTGCAACACCACCACCTCAACATTGTGCTGCTCTCCATGCTGCGGTTGCCGTTGTTCTCCTACTACTGCTTCGTTTTCTCGGCATTTCCAACTGCCAATGCTTTCGTTGTTATTGTTATTGTTGTTGTTGCTATGATAATGATTATGATGCCGCCGATTGTTGTAAGAATGGCCATCACCAAACTGTTGCTGCTTTTCCTGTTGGTACTGGTTCGACAGCTGTTGATGATGATTTTGGTGCGTCCACCGCTGTTTCTGTTCATGCTTCAACTTCTGCGGCGGCGGTTGGCCATTGTGCCGTTGGTTGTTATTGTGGCCCTTTTCAATGCCCAACCGATAAGCGGTGGTGTCGTGGTCGGCATCGGCAACACCAAAGCAATGCCTTTGTGCCATTGTGCAGTTATTGCCGACGATGGCACTGTCGGTGCTCTTGAACGTGCTCATCGGCATTGCAACACTACCTCCAGCATCGCCACTGCTGCTGCAAATGTTGTGATTCTGCTGTTGGCCAACACCCATGTACTGTTGATGGCCAAGTACGGTAGATGCCGTAAGGCGGCCATGTCTACTGTAATTGTTGGAATATGCGAAAAGTTGCACTAGTAAAAACTCCGAATTTTAATTAGCTGGGCACTGGGAACCCACTGAGTTTGGCTCCCGGAAAATTGGACACTAAATTGACTGACAAATAACCAATATTAAATAAATCATACTTTCGTGACCAAATTACCGTAATTAGTGAAATAGAACCCTGTCCCCTGAAATAAAGCCCCCCTTTTGATGGGTTCCAATTCAGTAAATACGGTAGGTCATTAAGCCACTATTTCCAACCCCTTGGATTAAGGCCAAGATAAAGCAGGATAATGCTAGTATATAATTAAAAAATTTTAGTGGGCCATGAAATTCAAAAAAAAATGCCCAACATTGCCATCATTTAAAAAATGCCATTGCTCTTACCCGCCGTTCATTACGGCACCGTTGGCCTTCTTCGGCTGTGCCATGTCGCCGTTTTGTTCAAGAAATGAACTGCAGTGATGCTGCTGCTGCTGCTGAAGATGATGTTTGTAAGGAGATGAAGCCATTAGGGCAGGGAAAAATGAATTTTTATATAAAATTACGATTTCTGACTGAAATTTTAAAAAATTTCATTGAAAATATGCTTTCAAGACAGAAAATAATGGTGGAAAATAATGGGCTATTTTCACGGGTTGGCCACCAAATTGAGTTGGCGTGGAATGAATGTGCCATCGCCGGCAGCAGCAGAAGATGGGAGGAGGAGGAGGCAAAAATGAAGGAAATGATGCCGAAAAAGATGGCAAAAAAAACGAATTCATTGTTTTCGAGGGCATTTTGGTGGGATAAAAAAAATAACAGCAAATTTGGAATTTAAAATTCAAATATTTGTTTTTGAAACATGTTTTTTGGGTGCTTAATGATATTCCCGAGCTGATTAGAGCCTTGACCGATTGATTGAAAGGCCGGGATCAGATTATAAATACATAAATATTTAACAAAATTTTGGTAGGTCTGAAGTTCTTAAGGTTTAGAAATTTAAATCCGACTGAATATCCCGAAATTCGGAAAAACCTGGGAACAAGACGGACCCGGATTTTCGAAATAGATGCAGACAGGATGTGCCAAACAAAAAGCCCTGATTAACAGGACGCCGGGCACTATTGTATTTTTCAAAAATATAACGACCCGAAACCGGATTAGGACTTTAATAAAATTTGAGGATTGGAAATCTGTTCGTTGGCTGATCACAGTAATCCCAACTGAGTGATCGGAATTCTGTTCGTCCATGCTCAAATCACAAAATTAAAAAAAAAAAGTCGGCTCAGAGAGTGTCTTCTCAAATTACGTCGGTTGCCGAGCAATTTTTTTTTGAAATTGAAACCGTTTGATAGCCTGAGGCATTGTAATTGAAATTTCAACATTGCCTCAAGGGGAAATTTTTGAAATTCCAAATTTAAAAATGTGTCTCCTTTGAAATGGCTTCTTCGCCGTCCCGCTCGGCGTGGGGCACAGATATTTTTTGTGCCATTCTTTCCGCAGAATTGGCCCGAAGAATTGTGGCATTGTGACATGCCAAGCCACACATTGGGTAGTTGTGTTGTTTTGTGCCTTAGTGTGTCCCATTGAAATGGCCCTAATTAACTGTGTGCCAATATCGGAGAATTTTTTTTATCGCTTTGGGCGCAAACGAAACAGAAAAAAAAGACAGTAAAAAGGCATCGCTTGAGGGCATCAATTTGCTCATGCGAAACAAATTTGATTGAATGAAAGTGAATGAATGCCAGCAGAAGCACCACTCAATTGAGGAAGAATGAATTTGTTGAAAAATGGCACAAAAATTAAAATTAATCATTTGGGATTCTTTAGTTTTTTGTGTAAAATAAATTAATTAATGGGTCAATATTATTTAAATATATGATTTTTATTTTGCTTAAAAAATTCAAAAAATTCTAAATATTTAGAACAAAAATTCGTTAAAATTTTTTGAATGTTTCAGGGTTTTTCCAAAGAAATAATCCAGGAATTTTATTACCAAATTTTTGAATATTCATTTGACAGTAATTAATTATGAATTAAATTTCAAATTTGGCAATGATGTTATTGTGCTATATCACAATGAAACAAATTTTTTTTAGCACTTTTATTGAGTGGTTCCAAATGCAAAGTGCTGCTGCCAACAAAACCAAATATGAAGTGGTCTGCCAATGAAATAAATTCAAAAACAAATTCCGTTTGAAAACAATTGTAAAGCAAATAAAATTTGCAATTGAAAGAAAAATATTAAATTAATCAATTATTAAATATTTAAATTAAAAAAACCTGCTTTTTGCTGGATAATGTTGAAAATTTTGTGGATTTCAATTAGCAAAAATAACATTTAAAAATATTTTCAAAATATACATATATTTAAAAGTTCAAATCGAGTAATTAATATGATTTGGCACGGTAACTTTATCGGTTAAAAACGGCTAAATTTAACCGATTTTTTTTTAATTTGTTAGTAATTTAGCCATTTATTTTCTCATTTTTAAAATTTTTAAATTATTTCTTAATTATGCATTTTAAAATAAAAATTGATTCCAAAATTTAACACAGTCCGGGATCATTTGCTGGCGATTTTTTGGCCAAAAATTGTTGAAAAATGGTGCCGCTGCCCGCGGGCATTTCAAAATTATGCCCTTGGCAATTCGGCAGCACTTACACTTTCTTTGAGCGGCACATTTTCCCCATGAGCTGTTGTGCCCCCCCCCCCCCCTCTGCTTTGGCCCATTCATAAAATTTTGGGCGCCCAAAATCGCCCATTTCCGGCCAATTTATGGCAAAAACACAGCGCCAATTTTTGAAAAGCGGGAAAAAATTGCGAATTGTTTTAATGTGCTTATATAAAAAAATGCTTTTTGGATTTAATAATAAAATATTTTGATTGGCAAAATATTTTTTCAAGTAACGAAAAAATATTTTTTCCCTTTTTTGTTTAATTAATAATTTTTTTTAAAGTGACTAGACACTAATTTAATAAAATTAGATTAAAGAACATTTTTTAATGAATATATGCAAATGATTTCGACTGAATTTTATTAAATGAAAATTTTTTAAAAATTAATTTAATATTTTGCTTTTAAAATTTATTTTTTCATACGAATTGGCATTTTAACGAAAAATTATTAATGAAATTGGCATAAGCAAATTAAATATTTTGATTAACTTTTACGAATTCACTGCAAACAATTAAAACAAATTTTTAATGAAAAAACAATTTTGTCAAAAATTAGATTTAAAAATTATTTCCATTTTTATAGTATTTGTTGGCTTTTTATTTAAAAAAAGAAAATTATTTACTCTTACTAAATTGGCATTTTGGTAGATTTTTACTTTTTTTTTTAAATTTGGGTTTTGAGTGGGCAAAAAGAATTCCCCCAAATTTTTGCTCGGATGCCTTCACATTCTTTCGGTGGCCAAGTAACAATGGCCAAATAACAAATGAATTTGGGCGCTCATTGTCGGTGAAAATTGAATGTCTGAAATCCAATTTGCTTTTTGGGGAAGGCAAATCAATGCCAAAAAAAGCCAAGAAAATTCATCGTACAACCCAAAATTGGGGGATTGGGGGGGGGGGGGAAGTGTGACGGCATTTTGTATTAGCGATGTGGAAAAAATTGAGAAAAACAAATTTGGGAATTAAATTTGAGAAAGCCCTATTTTCAATTGGTGAAAATCTGAAGCTAATCTGTACAAAGGAATAATCTGAAAAAGTTAGATTAAAATTGCTTTATTTCTTGAAGGTTATAATTTTTCAAATAAAAGTTAACTTAAAGGGCAAGAATTCCCGAACACCAAAACATTTCAAAAATGAAAAAAAAAGATTTTAAAAAAAATTGTAATGTTTACAAAGGTTTAAAAAAAATAAATAATCATTCTTTAGCCGCTACTTGAAAAAAAATGCTAAAATGAGTTGGTTCCGTAGAAACATTCCAAGCTTTGAAATACTATTTTATAAGAATAAAATATTTTACATTTACAGATAAATTTTAAAAAAACGTAAAATAAATTGGTTAATTAAAAAATGATTTTCGCTTTTCAAAAAATTGGGAGTACGGGGGCACTGGCAGAGGGCGCGGGCGAAATTTGAGTTGGTCATTCGTTTATTGCTATAAATTGCCCCTTTTTATTTAAATGAAATTTGGCACAAATTTGGGCAGGTTGAGCCAACCCGTCGCCGATTGATGCCCACAACATTGGGCATTGCGCTTGTGCATGGCTACCAACGCGTGGACCCCGACTTGATTTTGCCAACAATGCGTGCCAATGTTGAGCGCCAATTGGACCTAATTGCCAAGGGAAAAGCGGACTATCAGACGGTGGACAAATCATTAATTAACTAACTAATTGCGCTATAACTAATTTAATTACCGTTGGGTGAGGGTAAAGGAAAGGCGCGGGGGAGGGGGGGGGGCGGAGGCGGCACACAACACAACGCCAACGACAATTTTTCATCTGCTTCTTCTGGTGTTGGCACCGCTTCTCCTTTTACCCCCGGGGGAGGGGACGGCACTCAATCCCATCACCCAATAATGCATTTCATATTATATTGTACATTTCTTTGTTTTGTTGTAGCTAAATTGCTCTCATATTCTTGTTTTGACGTGCGCTGGCCGAGAGTCTCGTGTATAAGGACACGAAATGTTGCAAAGTTCTGTTCGAGTTTGGGCCCGACATAATTTTCAGGAGGGGTCTAACGGCGTTGGCAGATTTTCTCTTGGGTATCATTAGTCATAATGATTCGCTAATTAATTGGCTGGAACAAAAGCATTATCATCCAATTAGGGCCTTCGAATCTCCACTCGGCGTTCACTATTCGTGAGATTTAGGGTAAAATTTATTCAAAAAATTTAAACAAAATTCGGCCCCGATTCTCTTCAAGTTCGTCTCAGTATTGAGTCCTGAGCCTCATAATTACACTATCAAGCAGGAAGTTTTAAGAAATTCATATGGGCAATCCTATATAGCTTGTTGTCCCATTGTTCTGGCCAACCCCAAGGCGGTGTACAAAGTGCCAGGCATTCTCAATTCATTTTTATGTGCCGCCCACCCCCGGGGGTGGGCGGGAGAGCAAATGGCCAATTTCTGCGCCACCACTCCCATAACTCGTAAAATGAAGCAAATCAATTTTTATCGGCCAATTTAAGTCTCTCCCTGCTCAATATTATTTTTTTGCAACATTTTACAATTTTTTCGACCATTCTCCGATCGATAATTAATTTAGGTAAAAATGATCGAATTATAAGAAATATCATTATTTAAAAAATATATCCGTTCTTAATAAATATATAACGGGTTTTAAATCTGAAAATCACAAAATTCCATTCGTTTTTTGGAATTATGGATTTGGTAAGAGATTATTTAATGTTATTAGGGGTGCCAATTTTAAAATTGGGGGATACCCTTTTTTGAAATGAGGAAGTTTCGGTTCTCATTGTAGTTCCCGAGTTTTCAGCCCATTCTTGACTAATTGCATGGCACTCTCGATAAGCAACCCATTTAATCAATTTGACTCGGAAATATTTCAAAAAAAAAAATATTAATGCACTTTAAAAGGATCGAAATTGTGCGCAAAGTTCGCCTCAATTTCGTCCCCGAATAAATTAATTATATAAACAAAAAAATTAAAATGAATATGCTTAAAAAACAGTGTGTACATTCGTAGTCATTAAAGCTTGTCCTAATTTGTTCTTAAATGTTTATCATGTTGTTTTTTTTGGTCAATTATATCCTTATTTTGAAAATATTTCACTGGATGCACACTCTGTTTTGAAATAATTAATGCTTATTAATTAAATTAAGATGATAAATGATTAATAAAACGGCACATCTCTAAATTCTCCATTTTCAGGTTAAAAAAAAACTTTTAACTTTCAAAACATTTTTTCAAAAATAAAAAAAATTTTCTATTATAATTTTAACTATTCAGTCTCCACTTCAGTGGTGGTTTTTCCACGAGTGCCTTTTGTCCGTTCTGCAGGTCTTCAATTTGAACGGCAAAACCTTAAATACGGAAGGACTTTTTTACCACAAAAATTTGAAAGGATATTTAAATGGCACTGTAATTTACAGTACCCATTTTGAGTAAGTTTAGTAATTGAAATAAATAATTTTTAATTTACTTTCAATGATCTTCCTTTGGCCCTTCTTCATTTGCTGTAGGTTCTTCTCCATTTGGACAAGCTTTTCCTGAAATTTCACTGCTAAACATAAAAATGATTTGATTTTTTGGCATCATATTTCAAATTACATTTTCGCTTCGTTTTCACTTACCGAATTTTCTTTTTCGCTTTGTTCGAATTTGGCAATTTTCGCCCGCATGATGGCATTCTCCGCTAAGAATTTATCCATGTGGTCATTTCCAGTGATTGGTTGTGTTGATCAATGTCCATCGTTTCCATGGCTATGTCTGAAATTAATGTGCCGCAAATGTTTATTTATTTTAAAATGCTTTCAAAAACTAATTTAAAATAAAATAAATTATTGTGTCAAATTATTTTTGCATTTATAAGATATTAACGATGTTTATAGATTGTTAGCTGCGCGGCATTCATTTGCTGTGGCCTGCCAACATTTCCGCCATCGTGTCCTTTTGTTCCGCGAGCATTTGGAGAATGGCTTTTTGCTTCTTCTCAACTTCCGACAAACGAGCTGCAACAGAATTTATTTAGAATAATAATTTATTTTGTTGCCAATTAAGTGCTTAAAAATCGCAAAATACCGTCAAAATGCCTTAATTGCTGCTAAAAAAAATACTAAATAAAGCTAAAATTTCAATTTTCGCTTTGAAATGGGGCCGTTCTAATAGAGGATTTTTCAAAAAATGGCCATATTTTTAGACCGTTTTAAGTCTTAAATATTAAAAACTTATTTATGATAATTTATGAGCAAATCTATGGATTTCACCACACTTGATGGCTAATGATTGTCTTTTTTGCCGTTCTTTATGGTTATGCGGTGAAAATTGGCATTTAAATAGCTTTCTGGGGGAAGAGGAACACCATTCATTCCCCGCCCACCCCAATTAATTTTTGTTTTTTTTCGTCATCAATTACTGTTGGGGATTATATATTTGAATGATTTGGGTGCAGAGCGCCACAGGTGTTTGACTGCGGGTGCCCGAAGGACAGGACCCCCGCCAATCAGTCAACCGCCTGCGGATCACGCGCGGACTTCTTCCGTAGCCCGTAGTCTCGCCCCACCTACTGGCCGCCGTAGTCGAGTGTGCGGCGGTTTTTCTATGATCAATATTTTCCTTAACAATTTCTAATGGGCTTCAAGCCAAATGGCAGATTATTTATTAATCCGCAAAAGAGCGAATGCGAATTATATAAATTTGCTAAATGAATTATTAATTAGACTAAATCTTTTTGAATTTTCCCATTTTGTGGTTGATTAAATATTTTCGGCATCTTTGATGAAATATTCATATCTTCCTAATTGAACTGAAATGAAAATAATCCTAATTTTCTTAAAGTGATTTTCAATTAATTTTTTGCTTCGGTAATTTAAAAAAAATCTGATCAATTTTTGACTGGTTATTTTACTGCTTCTGATCATTTTTGGCAGCTGCTGCTTATTTAGCAATTTTTATATGGGAAAAACATATTTTTATTTTTTTTATTAATTGTCTGTAAACAAAAACCTTATACCAATTAGGGCCTTCGAATCTCCACTCGGCGTTCACTATTCGTGAGATTTAGGGCAAAATTTATTCACTGAGCCATAGCATTTTAAAGCTTTATAATATTAATTTTAATACTTTTTTAAAATTTCATTGCTTTCCGTACATTAAGAAAAGTCACTCCAAGTCAGTTCTTAATAGAATATATACATATAATCTCAATTTCAATAGTTTTGCCATCTTTGCATAATATTTTATCGCTTTAAAAAAAAATAAAAATACGATTAAAATTAAATTAAAAGAATTAAGATATTACGATGTGTTCTCATGGATTATGATTGTTAAATGCGCGGCATTCATTTGCTGGTGCCCGCCGCCAACTGAAAATTCACAATTAATTATAATATTCGGAATTAATTATAATTCATTTTTACGTAATAAATTTTAATTAATCAACATTTTTCCACCTTAATTAATTTAAGCATCATCTTTTGATGTTCCGCCATCATATTTTTTTGCTCGGCCATCAGTTCGTTTTGTTCCGCGAGCATCTGGACAATGGTGTTCTGTTGCTTCTCAACTTCCGACAAACGAGCTAAAACATAATTATAATAACTATGTTTACAAACCGCAAAATACCGTCAAAATGACTTAATTGATGCTAAAAAAATACTAAATAAAGCTAAAATTTTCAATTTTCTCTTTGAAATGGGGCCGTTCTAATAGAGGATTTTTAAAGAAATGTCCATATTTTCAGGCCGTTTTAAATCTTAAAAAAATATTTATTTATGACAATTTATGAGCAAATCTATTTATTTCGCCACTCATTGTCAGGATGGCCAATGATTGGCTGATGTGTGCCTTTCTTCTGTCCCATTTCAAACTTTTTTTTGTTAATTTTTTAAAATCAAAATCACCGGCCAGTGATGGCTCGCTGTCGTTGCCGTCAGTTGACAAGTCCAAGTCCATTGCTTCCAGCGCCATTTGTGCTAATAATTATTAATTGTTAATATTAGGAAAACTGAAAATAATTAAAAATAGAATAATGATTTAATTGTTTTTTAAAATGCATTGATTTAAATAAATTTCTTATTGCTAAAATACCTAAAAATTTATTTTTTGCCGTTCTTTATGGTTCTGCTGTGAAAAATTGGCATTTAAATAGCTTTCTGGGGGAAGGGGAACACCACTCATTCCCCGCCCACCCCAATTAATTTTTGTTTTTCGTCATCAATTACAGTTGGGGATTATATTTGAATGATTTGGGTGCATTTCGGATGCACGTGTACCTCTCTCTGTGCATGGACTGTTTGCCCTTGGCAGAGCGTTTCAATGACCGGAGGGGAGGAAGAGGGGAAGGGATCAATAGAGGGAGCATTTAGGGGATTAATTTGGGACTAATAAGGGATGGAGGGGTCAATTTCAAATTGACAAGAAGTCACGAATAAGTGTCACTCAAAACAAAACAAAAAGGCGTTTGAATCGTGTTAAGACATTTGGGTCCAGACATTTGCGGCCAATTTCTGAAGGGCCATTTTCGGACATTTGCGGCCAACGGAACGCCAAATAATTACTTTTTAATTCCAAAAACGATATTTGCTTTCCGACTTTTTCGACCCCAATCAAAATAGGTTCATTTATCGAAAATTCTTTTACTCTTAAAATTTACGCCGAACTTTAATTACCAACTCTCGCACCGACCAGTTGATACTGTAGAGATCTGAGATTTCCTAACAATGTTCATACTTTTTCTCCATCATTTTCGGACTTGTTTCGCGGATATTCTTTACCTCTTTGTTGCTTCTAGTTGGGTGGGGTTTAAGAATTTTTTTCGAGAAGACTTCAATCGGCGACTTATTAGAGAGCATAAAATCGGTTAAATTGGATGGAAAATAATTTTCTGAGGTTTATATTTTGTTGGGGTCGAAAAAGTTGGGCTGCAAATGTCGTTTTTAGCTGTGGCCGCAAATGTCCGACCGCATTTATCGGGCCGCAAATGTCCGATTTTCAGCAGGCCGCAAATGTCCGATTTTCAGCAGGCCGCAAATGTCCGGGCCGCAAATGTCTTAATACGTTCTGACCCCCCATCATGTTCCCCAGTTTTTAGAAAAAGCACGCCGCGAAAAAAGCTGTTTTAAAAATCAAAAAAAGTTCGGCAATTTACATAGCTTGGACCCCTCCACAAATCATTCCCAAAATGAACCCTAAAAATTAAAAAGAATGAATTTTTAGGTCACAAATTATAATTTATTTGCCTTTTGGCACCGCCAAACCAAACAATCTTTTAATTCTCTTTTAAAAGGGCTTCTAAAAGGGTGAGATCATTGAAAATTAATGAAAAAATTTTTTAAATTTCGTCCACAGCTCTGAATCTGCCATTTTTGCCCTATTTTTTCTATTTTTCTCGCGATTTCTGCTTATATTTTAGGATTTTTCGACCCAAAAAATCATTCAAAGCTTTATTCTGATCATAAATTACTATTAACAATTTTTTGATAAGTTTTTTTTAATAAAAATTTTAAAAATTAAAGAAAAAAATTGATTTTTGAAAATTACGGATTGCGGATTACGGGAAATAAAATAATTCTCGGTAAATTCAATTCGAGAACTTGCTAAGCCTAGACAGATAGATATTAACTCAAACATCTAAAAAAAATTTTAATTTAAAGTTGGTGTCGGATTTTCCGGCTCCCGACGGCGGGAGGCGTCAATGGCAACTCGTACAAAGGCAACTCGTATAATTTTTAATGGGTGTGGCCATATCTTTTTTTTAAGTCAACCAAATTCTTCAAATTTGATATCATTCGAATGCTCTCCATGTTTAGAAGCAATGATTAAGCAGAAGCTAAGAGATTAAGCATCTCACAAAAAAGTTATCTTTAGGTCTATTTAGGACGCTGATCACGAATACGTAATCAGATTTTACTTAGACTTCGTCAAGACCTCAGAATCCCTGTGTGATTGGGATTCTGGGGCATCATTTTGAGGGGGGGGGGGCAAGTTCGGATCCGGACGGTGTACATTAATTTTCTACCATTTATTTTGTGTTTTTCAATTTTTATTCATTTAAAATATTTTTTATTTTATTAATAATAAATAAAAATTTTTCATTTGAATTAAATTATTTTTTGGTGAAAATTTTATTTAAAAATAATTTTTAAATTTTGAATTAAAAAATTAAAGAATATCACTACCCCTTCTAATACTGTTCTACCCCTTCTAATCGCTCTTGTACCTCTCTAATAACTGTTCTACCTCTTCTAATCACTGTTGTATTTTTCACCCCCTTTTTCAACCCAAAAAAATTTTTTGAAAAATTCTAGGTGGCCTAGCTCGGAAATTTTTGAAATTTTCTCTTCATATAGTATACCATTAGATAGAGCTTAAAAAGCTCTACAATTATTCCCTTAGGCGTTTTTTCGCTAAAACCAATCCATCACGAGTTATGGGCGCGAAGCGCCCGTCTGAGGCCAACAAAATTTAATAACGGGCGCGAAGCGCCCGTTCGAGGCCGCGAAGCGGCCTAATAAGCGCACAAAAAATAAAAACGGGCGCGAAGCGCCCGTTCGAGGCCGCGAAACGGCCAAAAATCCCTGATAATTTTTTAAAAATTCCAAATCTCTTCACAACCCGATAGCGTATCTAGGTAGCGAAGCTCCCAAAGCGCGAAGCGCTTTTTCCCAGGCCCAGATCCGGTTCACGCACCCACTAGTTCTTAAAATTATAACTTTTTTGTGAGATGCTTATCCAAGGATACCCTTGGAAATCGGCATTAGAAAAAAATAAAAATTTTACAAAAATTCATTAAAATCCCTAAAATTGGCCCAAAATCGCAAATTTGGTAGTTTTTGGTGAAATTAACAAAAGCGTCCCTAAAAAAGTTTTTTGAAACCAAACAAAAAAGGTCATTGCATTGCTTGGCCTATACCAAAGCTAAAATAGAATATTGCCATTTATTAAATTTTATAATCAATGTTGCACAAATTTGAAATACTCCCGGTCCCGGCGGGGCCCCGGCCCAAAAATTGGTACCGGGACCGGTCCCAAAAAACCGGAGCCCCGGACCCGTTTAAAAGTTTAATTAAATGTTTAATTTCCGAATTATTTTAAATTACCCAGGGTCGTCTCCAAGGCAAATTTTGGTTTTGCAGCGCATTCCAATGAACACAATGCGCTGCCGCCACAACATAATTGTAAGCAATTAAAACACCAGTGCATTTGACAAAAATTGGGCTGTTCGTTCGAGTGCACTGCTTTTCGGCATGTAAAAAGACAACCCATGGGTAAATATTTGATGCCATTGTCGTTCCGCCGAATGTCTGTGGACTAAGGTAGGTAGGTATTAATTATTTAAATAAAACTATTTAAAATGGTACTGTAGTTTTTTTTTGTGGGGGGAGGGGGTGGGTACGGTTTTCCGGTAAGAATCCGGGAGTTGAGAGTACTGCCGGTAATAAAAAAAAAACCGGGGCCAATCCCGCTCCGGATTTAGTCTATTTAATTTAATTTTTTCGGTTTTTTGGCTATAACACCCTCCCTCACCTCCCCTCCCCTTATAACAGCTTTACGGCTTCAATTTGTGATTAAATTTATGATTTTTACCCTTGCCGTGGCATCATCATCGTCGTTCACAACAAAATTCAAATTCCGTATGCCGCATCTCTGCCTGCATTTCATTGCCAATTGTTCCTCTTCGGTGGCATCACTATAATTATATAAAATTTATGGTGATAAATTTAGTAAAATTAAATAATAATAATAATCATCTTGGAGTATAAAAATTTGGGCCAAACAATGAAAAAGAAAAAATAAGAATACTAATTGTTGAAATTAAATTAAGGTATTCCATTTTTTGTGTATCAAAATGGTAAAGCTGATCGCTTTTCGTCCTTTTTAATGCCATTTCAACATTTTGTTAAACCAAAGTGTCGAAAAAGGATTAGTCATCATTTCCAACCATCCACCGCTTGTGATTATGAACCTGGAAATTCAAAATATCAAAATTAGCAACTTTCAACACAATTTGATTTTTAAAATATTTTTTTATTAATATTTGATTTTATTATCATTTATTTTTAATAAAATGCAGTTGAAAGATTTTAATGTTTAATAAAAAGCGAAATTTGATAGGTTAAATAGGAATTTAGGCTCATAAATCATTTTAGTCTGTTTTTCTTTCACTATTTAATAAATTTTTAACCTTTAATTAATTAATTAATTAATTAATTAATTTGGCACTTTTACCAATCGTAAAGCAAATCTGTATGGCGAACAAACATTGTTTTAATTCATGATTTTGTACACTAATAAAACCCACGCTCTTTCATTAAATATTTGCTTAATTTGCTTGTTGGACCACCTGTCATTTGCCCCAATTATAAACTGATTTTGGCGCTATTATTATTTAATCATCTGATCAACTGATCTTTTCAATTTTTCATTCACAAAATATTTGACATTTTCTTTGAATTTTTTACATAAAGCAAATTTTAACTACAGTTTTTTTCAACTTATTTCAATTAAAGGCAGATAAAGCTATTAATTACTAATTAGCCTCCCGCTGATTGTCTTTAATGATTTTCATTGTTTTCTTTATTTCAAATGTTTTTTTCTGTGCGCGTGCGACTTCCGACTATTATGAGCTGGATGAAGCACAGCCAAATGTTAATTAATTAATTCATTACATAAATTATGGCGTTATAAACGAAGTTGAATTATTTTAAACAATTAAAATATCAAAATTATGTTCATAATAAAATATATAAAAAATGAAACAATGGATAAAACTATTTTTTTAAATTTAGGCAATAAACTTAGTCTATTTTTGAGAAAATTATATTTAGCTTAGATGCTCCTCTAAAAAAAAATGTCATAACAACTTAATTATTTTAATTTAATTTTGCATTTTCTCGTCAGCTAACCACTGTTAGCAGTGCAACTGCACATGCCCAGCTTGCTGCTGCTGATGAAGATGTGCTCCGTTTTCCGTGGCTTGGTTTTGTCCGTGCCTTTCGCTATTGTACGGTGCACACGAAAAAGTTTCTGTACAAACAGTGCGCGGGTGTGCTGATAAGCCCAAGCCATGTGCTCACTTCGGCATTTTGTGTGAGATGGCAAATGCGTAACCACACAAAACAATGCTTTGATTTGTCCGACTTATTAATTGGGTACAATTTAAATTCAAAATAATCAAATATTTTTTTAAATGTATAATTTTGCCCCAAAAACAAAAATTTATCCGCTAAGTTTTATTGTACCTCATAATTTTTTAGCTCTATCAGATTTTTCAATAGCCTCCCCAGGAAAATTTTTGAAAATTTGAGTGGTACAGATTTTGCGCCTTTTTGATCAAAAATTTTATTTGTAATGATTTTTAAGAAATTTAATAAAATAACTCTTAAGTAGGGAGTAAAATTATATGGAAATCGATATTTTTTTCCTGGACTCTGGGAGGCCTGAAACGTACGAAAAACATGTTTTTAGCTTGGCTTGAAGCTTCTAGGATGGATTTCCATATCCATATTTTTCCATATTTCGCGATTTATGTCCATATTTCCATATTTGTCCATATTTTGGCATTTTTATCCATATTTTGGCATTTTTCCAAAAAACCTCTATTAGAACTGCCCCCAACAGATAAATTGGCTTTTTGACCCCGAAAACCCAGAAAATTTTTCAAAAAATCAGTTTTTAGCAAAATTTTTTTGAAAAATTGAATGAATTGAAATTTTATTAAAAATTGTTAAATTTATATCAAAAATAAGCAAAAAAATGGAAACTTTCGGGTTTTTGGTTGATGTTCTCTTAAAAATTGCTTTTTTTCTTCTAAAACGAGTTCTTATACCATATTCAGCCATTTTAGATGTATTTTACTTGAATTTAATGAATTTGAAGAATCTAAAAATTTTCACAATCAAATTGGAAAAATTTATGTCCATATTTTTCGATTTTTGGTCCATATTTTATGGCCATATTTCGTGATTTTATGTCCATATAATTTTATTCCCTACTCATAAGTTTGCCAAACATGAAAATATGAATGATACATAGAAATAAGAAGGTTTTGAAAGTTCTGTCCTTGGTCCCATTCCTTAAACATGGAAATAAATATGTACAAAAAACTTTTTTCGAGTCGCCAAATTCGCGGGTTTTTGGTCTCGAGTTTCGGACTTTTCTGTATCGAGTCGGGCTTTTTCAAACCCATTAATTTTTAAGAGAAGAAGCATCTGTCAAAGCTTCTCATGTGCTTGTTACGTTAAACACAAACAATGCCAAGGACAGGAGCATAAGTTGGAAAATGGATGAAATGTCAATCCATGGATCGTTTGATTTGGTGGATCGCGAACCACGAAGGTTCGACATTGCCATCATTCAGGCAAGAAAATGTCTGACAAATTTGGACAAGGGAAGAATTTTTGTTGTAAAGCTCTCATTTGGGGTGAAAATCCCTTTTTTAAAATATATTCTGATGAAAAAATTTATAATTTTTGCCTATTATTTCGTCAAAATTGGAAATCTTAGAAAATTTATCGACAAATTTGCCCAAAATATTTTCCATTAACCAAGTTTTAACAAAAAATGCCAATTTTAATGTAGAAAAAAGAAATCAAAAATTAAGTCTCATTTTGAAAACTTAGTCTCATCGCACTTCTCAAAAATCAGTGGCACTTTTTCGAAAGCGTATTTTAAGGCACAAAAAAAAATTTTAGGTGGATTTTTGAAAACTCAGTTCAAGTTTTTCAGATTTGAAATTAATTTTGTAGGAAATGTTTTCCGATTTCAGTTGGAAGATTGGATTGACTGGCAAAAGTACGGAATAGCGCCAATTTGCTTGACACGGACATTATTTGCTGCTCCCGACTCTTTGCACGGCTTAAACGCAACAATCGTTGGATGGGAAGTCCAAGGATGTTGGTGCCATGCCTTTGTTTAGGGATTAATTAACGAGAGAGACTGAGACTGAGGGACACCGAACGACCCGAGACTCACTGGGTTGCATGGACGGTCCCAGGATTTTGGCTTGTTGGAGAGGGTTTTGGACCGTCCCTGATGGGTTGGAAGAAAAGCAATTAGTTATTTTGGACTCGAGAGTCCATTTTTTGAGACTTGAAACCCAGAACTGAGAATTAAGTTCAAGACACCAACAATTTTCCTAATTGGGGACACGGTCCTGAGAGTCTCGAGTGTCACTAATTCAATTAACTAGCTAATTGATTGAAAAAAGTTCAGCTGTTGGGAAGAATATTCATGATGGAAACATACGCCAACAAAGTGAACAGGTGGTGCCATTCTCTGTTAATTTAATCTTACAAATTACGTCCTGATCATTAGTGATGTTCTATATCAAATATTTTTAATGAGTCGAAGAATCGGGACCGAGTGATCATGAAAGCGATAGCTCAAAAATCCGAGACGAGATTCGAAACCTAAATTCTCGACCATTGGTAATTAAAAATTTGAGATGAGACTTGAAACCATGACCCTCGAGCATCGCTAATGATCAGCGAAACGGGCCAGTTGCGTCTGAGCCAAGTTTAGAGCATCATAACTTTTTTCTTTGTTGACCAAATCCAACAAAGTTGGTATCATTCGAAAGCTCTTAACAAGCTCTATCGGCTTCCTAAAAATCACAAAGATATACTGGCATGTAAAAAAGTTATAAATTAAAACATGCAAAAATTCTAACTTTTTGGTAGTGTTCATGTTGCAACTTTAAATACCTTATCAAAAGCTTCTAAACATGCATAGCTTTCGAACGATACCAAATTTATAAAATTTGGCCAGCCTGAAAAAAAGTTTGATTCAAATGAATTAATTTAATTCACCAAATTCGGTTCAAATTAAATTAATTAAATTCTCAATCAATTAAATTAATTTGAGTTATTGAACAGATTACAATTCTGTCAAATGAACAATGCAAGGAAAAGCTTCAGACCGTGAAAAAGATTGAACATAATCCGCAAATTCCTTTTTTGTGTGCAAACTCAACTAAAAATGCCTTTTTGAATTTGAGCAAATTAATTAAAATTCAGTTTAAAAAAGTTTAAAACATATTTAGACTCATGGGAATCCGGTTCAATTGCAAAAAAACGGACGCTTTTATTTGCTGGGACTGTCGACCGGCGGCACAAAATACGATGGACAATTTAATGACGAAATGCCAGGCAAAAAAAAAAAAATTTGTTTAAATAATGCTTTTTCCATTATTAATAGGCCTAGGCTTAGGTATTAGGCTTAGGCTTCTCGAACTAAAACGACTTATTAACACCTAAAAACCCTATTTGGCACCTTTTTTGCGATTTAAACACAAAAATATTTTTTCGCTCTTTTTAATTTCGAAGTTTTTATTTTTAATTTATATATTCAGAATTTTACACAAATGTTTTGAATTATTGCGACTTCATTTCTGCGTATTCGCGCTATGAAGGTGGCTGTAATATGGCACGCAATTCAAATTGTGGCGTTTTAAAAGCGCGGGAAAATTTAACCGTCGGAGACGGTGCATTTGAAATAAGTGATGAATCTGCTGATGAATGCTGAGATTAATTAATGAACAACATTAAATATTTGTTTATTAATAATTATGAATTAATTATATTTTATTTTCTTATTTATTTTAATTCAATTTCATTTTAATCTTTGCATTTTGTCGTATTTCGTCAATAGCACCGAATTTATTACATTTGCTTTTAAACAGGCTTTTGCTAGAGAATGGTGAAAAATTAGCGAGTCAATAAGAAAAAATAACATTAAAATTTTATAAAAAAACAATTTATATATAAAGGTTCAACTATCAACATCAAAAAGTATTGTCAAAAAAATTAAGAAGATCCCTACTCTGTACATGTAAGCGCCAATTTTGATGCTTCTAGGCCTGTTTTTATGCTTACTTTTGCTTAAAATTGTGTGTTTAATTTTTTTGCTTAATTTTGCGATTTTGAAATTTAAATTAAATACACTAAAAACGAAAAAGGCACCCGATCAAACTTTTAAAATTCAAAAATTAACTACATATAATGTAAGAATTTTTCGAAAAAAAGACAAAAGCACACAAAATTTTTAATGAACTGAAGGGATAAAATAAAATGAAAAAAATGTCTGTGGATTGTGCTCTTTATATACACGGATAAATCTTTGCGTTTACAACTTTCGGCCTTTTGCCTCAAATTGTCCCAATAAAAGGGATAAAATTTTTGGCTTATCCATTGCATTTGGCTTCCCATTGCCATTTCCATTTGCTGTTTCAGCACTTTCTTTTCACTGTAAGTGCCTTCGCCTTCTTACCCCTTTCTAATACATACTGCCGATGGCACCCACCCCCTTTTTTTGGCAGAAAACTTTTTGTTTTTAAGAAGGATCAGCGATCCCAAAACCCTTACAACGGCGCCGCTATTTGCGGTTCGACTTTTGTGGTCCAGCATTTGCGCCTGTCCGAAATCGGATTCAAACTAAAATTGACGACGTCCGCCGCACAAATGGCACGGACCGGCTCCAGAAGCTACGGGGAGCGCCCTCAAAAAAGTCTCTTACACCAACTTGATCAGATCACTCCTTCCTAGTGACCGGGACACCCAAAATACACTGAAAATCGGGGAATTTTCGAAATCCCTAGGGGGCTGGAAAATTTTTTCTAGAGAAAATGGACAAGCTCACTGGAAAGAGCACAGAATTTGCTACCGAATTGCTTTTAGAATGGTGGTTCTACGATTTGTATATGGAAAGTTAGGGGCCAGGCCGTTTTCGTACGGGCCGTTTTCGTACGAACACATGTTTTTGGACTATAACTTTTTTCTTTGCCAACCAAATCCAACATTGTTGGTATCATTTGATAGCCCTATGTATCCTCTATTAGCCTGCAAAATTTTGAAAAATTTCGTTAAGGTTCAAAAAAAGTTCGAGCCAAAAAAGTTGGAAAATTTGATTTTTTGAATTCTTCTGGCCATAACTTTTTTGAACCTTAACGATTTTCGAAATTTTGCAGGCTAATAGAGGATACATAGGGCTATCGAATGACACCAACAATGTTGGATTTGGTTGGCAAAGAAAAAAGTTATAGCCAAAAACTTGTGCTCGTACGAAAACGACCCCGACCCGGAAAGTTATACTTGGTTGAATAATTGATCACCATAAAAATGATCAATTTTTGATCAGTGCCATAACTTTTTGTAGAAGCATCCAAATTAAACAATCTTGGTATGCTTTGATAGCTCTAAGTGTCCTCTACTTACCTGTAAAATTTAAAAAAATTTCATTGTGTTTCAAAAAAGTTGTGGCTTGTAATTTTCATAAATATATTTGGTAAATTTTTTTGATCACAACTTTTTTGAAACTTAACGAAATTTTTTGAAATTTTAAAGACAAATAATGGAACACTTTAGGCTATCAAATGGTACCAAGAATGTTTAATTTGGATGCTTCTTGAAAAAGTTACGGTGTGTGGCAAAGAAAACTCGGCCGGCGCTGACGGCTAGGGGGTCTGTGCGCGGGAGTTTCTCTCCCGTCCCCGGGCCCAATTCACTCAAATTGCCGAAATTGCTGCTGCCGTTGGGCCCGTGCCCAAGGGAGCGAACTGGGGAGGGGGTGGGGAGGACAAACAAGATGGGGTTGGCTGTTTGTTGCTGTAACGGCACCACCGACTTTTTGAGGAGCTGTCGGCGCTCCCGATTGAGTTTCGGGAGAAGCAGTGGGCTTCCGGCCTCGAAATGCGTCAATCGCCGGGAACTGGCTCCCGTCCTTTTGCTGCTGCTCCGCGGGAGATTGTTCCCCGCTTCGATTCTCGGAGCTTTGGCTCCCCTTTGGTCACTTCGTTCCCGAGCGAAGTTTTCCCCCCTTTTTGCACTCTGACCCTTTTCACACTTTTCCAACAAAATGTTTATTGGTGATGATGATGATAAAATGGTCAAAAATTGGTTGATGATTATATGCGAGAAAATTGGAGGAAGAGAAGGGCGATAAGGATTAGGATGAGGAGTCAGGTCAAAAATTGGGAATGATTCAGCAAAAAGGAAAATGTGAAGAGTGAGGACGGTGAAGTAAAAAAGGAGAAGTGGCAAAGTGAAAAAAAATGGTGGAGATTTTTTCGATAAACAACACTTAAGTACCAAAAACAATTTTCCCCCTGGGGGGCAAAGATTAAGATGCAAAAGAGCGACGCCGAAGGGTACAAAAATCGGCGGGGAGAAAAATGCCCAAAAACAAAGGGAAAAATGAGATGAATGCAAAATGGCCAAATGGAAATGGCGATCAGAGAAAGTGTGAACAAAGGAATAAATAGGAGGCAGATGTGAATGGGCAGAAAAGAGGGGAAGAAAAGGCAAAATGGCGAAGTTGAAGAAAACATTATGTAAATAGGCAAAAATGGGAATAAATGAATTTTTAAAGCAAAAGACAAATGAAAATTTAAGTAAAGAGAAAAATAAAGAGGGGTGAAAATGTCGACGAATTTAAAAAATGGATCGTTCAACACGGCAATGGCCTTTATCCGGGAATGTCCCCTCCGGGTTTCCCGATCAGCGTCGTCCTCCCCGGCGCTTCTTCCCTCCTTTGTTCGGGTCCCGCGGTTCGGCGGGGGGGGGGGGGTGGTGGAAAATCCCCCCTGCCCATTCGTCCTCCTCATCCTCCAACAATTCCCTCGCCGTTCCGTCGGCGTTGAACACCAAGATTCCGCTTCGTCCTCCTCTGGCCCTCTCGTCGGCAACGAAATTGCCGACACGGTGCCTTAAATTTGTAAAATTATTATTTGTCATGTCAATTTTTCGTGGTCTTGTAAACTGAAATAGAGCCAAATATATTTTTTATTATTATTAGCTTATCATTCAATTATAAATTTAAATAATAATTAATCATTAGAATAAATCTTCGGTACTGAAATGACCCGCCCCTTCTGATCATCACTCATTCGCACTTTTTGCACTTCGACCACATTCGCACTTTTTGCACTTCGCCCAGATTCGCACTTTTTGCACTTCGACACAGCACCCCGGCTTCATACCAAAATGATCCACCGACAATGACCTTCATCACCGACATTCTTCATCCGAACAGTGGGGAAAGCGGCTGGCGCAATTTCATCAAATCCCCTCCCCCACCCCTCTTTCAGTTGACCCGAGTGGCCAAGTCTGCATCAATTCACCCGCCCGGCAATGAGCAGAAGCGTCCGAGCGTTGGAATAGCAACCGCAGCGTCAACTCCATTTTGATCTCCGTTCAACAGCTGCTGTTGAAGCCGAACTTCGACAGTCCTGCCAATGTGGGTGCTACCGTAAGTCATCGTCCGTCGGCACACATTTGTGATTGATCATCATTTTGCGTCCAAATTTGCAGGCTTTGTTCCGCAACGACCCGGTACGATACACTGCGGAAGTGCGACGGCGCGTGAAGCGGGCTGCAGCACCGACACCGCGCGCGAGGCCGTCATCAACACCGCCGCAGCCGCCACCGCCGTGAGAACAGCAGCAAATTGATGTGATGTGGTGCGTCGCCATCTGTAAATGTGATGTGATGCCTTGAGTGATGATATTATTACATACTAATGTATTATATATGTATTGTATGAATGTATCTGGCGTCCGATCATTTCATTATTAACGATCTCTCTCTCTCTCTGTGTTCATTTGCCCTGCTTTTGTTCACTGTTGTACATATTATGTGTATTGTCGTCATCCACCAATTATTGTATATCTTCTTATGATGATGTATCGAGCAATAAACTGAAATTGCCTTGATCCTTTCTAATTATGGATTTGGTGCCCCCCCTCATTTCTGAAGAATTCGAACGACCATGACAGAAAAATTCATTTTTTTAACGGTACGAAATCGGACCCGAAATGGGTTAGACTTTTTGCTCGGCTAATCGCATTAATTCGGATTTCCCCGTCCCGGAAATCGTCAAAAGCATATGTATACACAGCGGCCCAATTTTGGGCTCCAAGTACAATTATGCTGGATTTTTATTTAATAATCAAAACGCCAAAACTTTGCAAAACTTAAAATTTTTTGGGGATTTTCCCTTGTAAAAATAGAAGAGCCGATCTCGAGTTAAAAACTTAACCTTCAAAAATAAACTTAGAATCGCTAGAGGGGGTCAAAATATTTGCCTATGCAAGATTTCAAGAAAATCGCAACTTTGGAAAAATTTTTACGACTGGGCAAAATTTTTTCTTTTTCTCTCATTTTGGCATTCTAAATGAGCATAAAATGGTTTTATTTGGTCTATAATTGACAAAGTTATAAGCTAAAAAAATTTCATAAAAGTCAAGGGTAAAATCCCTTAACTATATACTAAGTCAGCCGAAGCTCCGCCTCTTTTTTTGAATTAGAAGGTAAATGGTACTTTGTTGTACATAATAGGAAAAAGAAACAAAAAACAAGAAAGATTGTGTCGGTGGGTTGTTTTCAGCAAAATTGTGATTGTGTCTCTCTTACACATCAAAGATTAGTTTGTTTCATCATTTTGGTCCTCCGTTGTTTACATACTTTTTCATTAGTTTCTTTCCGAAAAATATCGATATTTTTTCCTTATGCATTCTTTTCTCTTTTTTTGGTTTTCCTTTTTGGGTATTCAAAAAATTTTAAGTTCTAATTGTGAATTTTAGGTCCGTATTTTGGTGTTTTTTGGTTTCAGTTTTACTTTAGAGTCCAGATCAATTTCTTATGCACCTAATTACGTTAATAAATAGAAAATTTAATTTGGTTTGAATGGATTTGGATCAATAAATCGTTATATTCGTAATCATTGATCAGCGAAAAAATTCCGATCGGACGCATAAAAATGATTCGACGCACAAAGTGAAATTGAACCATTTTTTGTCCATATTAGAAATTTCTCTTACATAATAATCTTCCAATTTTATTGATATTGTTTTTTGAGTGTAAATTTTTTGTTTTATTTTGTATCTTTATTTAGATTTATAATGGTACGAATTAAGCAATCTTTTCCTTCCGAGGATCAGTGTTCTTCATCATCATTGCATGATAATGATTCACGACCCTCAAATGATCAAACGGGTTCAAAGCTCCCGTTCAAAAAAGCGGATGAACCGGTTCAAAGCTCCGGAGAAAAAAAGCGGTTAAAAACTTGAAAACGAACATTTGAATAAAAAAAGAAAATTGCAAGACACTGAACAAGAAAATGATATTAATTTGGATTTGATTGACTTGGAAGATATAAACATGGATATGATTGACCTTAATGAAGTGCGTGAAATTGATCAGTTACATCAATACGGGCAAACAGACAACCGTTTTTCGATTGGATATTTGTTTAAAAAAGCAATGAATTTTACTGACATAGAAATGTTTACTTTACAAAATTTAAATGTTGAATGTAGATTTTGTAATGCCTTGCATTTCGCAGAAGAAAAACCTCAAAATTCAACAAAAAAGCAAAACGAATTTTACCTATGCTGTAATTTTGGAAAATCAAATGGATTATCAGATTTGATTGATGAATATCCACCCGAATTAAAAGAATTATTTACAGAAAACAACGAATTGTCAAATTCCTTTTTGAAAAATATAAGAAAATATAATAATTCATTCGCATGTGCTTCTTTATCCTGCAATAAATTCAGTTTTTCAACACCAGGCCCAAGCTGTTTTAAAATATCAGGTCAAGTTTATCATAAATATAACTCAGTTGCACAACCGTCTGATCAGAGTTTATTGCCAACAAATGGACAATTGTATTTTCTTGATAGTGGCGAAGCACAAAATTTTAGATTACATTCTTATAATTTAAATGCAAACTTATTAGAAAAAATCGAATCTTCTCTCAGAAAAAACTACCCATTTGCACAAGCTTATAAAATGATGAAAACTGTCATTGAAGAACAAAATGAATTAACGGAAACAAATAAAGAAATTGAAGTTAAAATGTTATTAAGTTTGCGAAAAGGTTTTGATCCAAATCGATATAATATACAAAAAGAAAATGAAGTGGCAGCGATTATTGTGTGCAATGCGAATGAAGAAATACCAGCTGCAAATATTATTGTAGTCGAAAAAGGTAGCAAAGAAATTAAAAATATTTATCCGTTAGATCCTATTGTCGAGCCATTAATTTATCCTTTGTTATATCCTATGGGAACGAAAGGATGGAACTTTGAAATAAAAGATCGAAATGGCAAAAAAATTTCATTTTGTGATTTTACAAAATTTAAATTATTTTATAGAAAAAATGTTTTTTTACCGCACCATTTTGCTAAAAAACTTTTTCAACAATGGATTGTAGATCAAGCGGCCCGTGTTGAATGGGATCGATTGAATTTTGTTAGAACTCATCAAAAAGAATTAAGAGCATGCAGCTACAAAGGGCTAGAAGACTATCTTTTCAATAAAGCTGAGCAAACCGGAGCAATAATTGGAGAGCAAGTGATTTTACCTTCAACTTTTTTGGGTGGACCAAGGAATAAAGACCAACATTATATTGATTCGATGGCAATTGTCGGTGAAAATGGAAAACCGGATTTGTTCTTGACATATACAATAAATCCTGAAGATCCTGACATAAAAAAATGCCTATTAAAAAACCAAAAAACTGAAGATAGACCAGATATTGTAGCACGAGTTTTCAAAATAAAATCTAACAAATTAATTGAAGAAGTGGTAAAAGGCGAAATATTTGGCAAGGTTATTGCTTATTGTTGGGTTATTGAATTTCAAAAAAGAGGCCTGCCTCATTTGCATTTTCTAATCACGTTACATCCAAAGGATAAATTTAAAAATACGAATGATATTGACCAATTTATACGTGCTTATTTACCAGATAAAGAAAAAGAGCCTTTCTTGCGGTTGTTGGTAAAAAAATTTATGTTACATGGACCGTGTGGTGAATCAAATAAAATGCTCCATGTATGAGAAATGGAAAATGTCGATTTAAATTTCCTAAAAAGTTTAGAGAAGAAACTCAACTAGGAGAAGACGGGTATGCTTTATACAAACGACCGAACAATGGTGATTTTGAATATGTTAAAGGACATCGATTAACAAACCAAAATGTTGCGCCTTATAATCCGTATTTATTAATGAGATTTCAATCACACATTAATGTAGAAGTCTGTTCTGAAATAAATGCTATTAAGTATATTTATAAGTATATTTACAAAGGATATGATATGGCAACTGTTGAATGTATAAAAGAAGATACTAATGGTGAAAAAATGCTTTTAAAATATGATGAAGTTGGCCAATATCTTGAGGCGCGTTATTTAAGCCCCGTTGAAGCATGTTATCGTTTATTTAAATTTGAATTACAAGGAAAATCACATTCAATCGAACGTCTTGAAATTCATTTAGAAAATGAACAAACAATTTATTTTAATCATGCTGCTAATGATGATAACATAGAAGAAGCAATGGAAAAAAATAGTAAATTAATAGCATATTTTAATTTTTTTAAAAGAATATCCAAATGCACTAAAATTCAAATACATAGAAATGCCAATTTATTGCACATTTAATGAAAAAACAAGAAAATGGAAATGGCCAAGAAAGGGTACACATAAAGTCATTGGTAGAATTTATACAATAAATCCAAAAAATAAAAAATTGTATTACCTGCGTCATTTACTAATTCATAGACATGGTTCAAGTTTTGAAGACTTAAAAACTGTTAATGGAATTGTTTATACAACCTATGCAGAAGCGTGTTTGGCTTTAGGAATAACAAGAGATGATTTAGAATGGGATAAATGTTTAAATGAAGCAAGCCTTTTTAAATTTCCAAGAGGACTTCGTTCGCTTTTTGCTAATATCCTTATTAATTGTGAACCAAAACACCCAGGTTTATTATGGAACAAATATAAAGACGACTTAAGTTATGATCTTAAAAAACAATATACTGAAAACATTGCTTATCAAATGGCCTTATCATTCATTGATCAAAACCTTAATAATTATGGAAAATCCTTAAAAGATTTTACGGATATGCCAAAAATAACCAAAATAACTGAACATATTTCTGAAGATCAAATATTTGATCCCAAAGAAGAACTTAATATTGCTTTAAGAAAGTATTCTTTAATGAATAATGATCAAAAAGAAATTTTTAATTGTGTGAAAAATATTTGTGAAGACCAAGGAAAAAATGAACCACATTGTTTTTATATAGATGGACCAGGAGGGACAGGAAAATCTTTTGTTCAAAGTGCTTTATTTCATTTATTACGCGGATTTGGAAAAAGAGTCTCCAATATGGCTTTTAGTGGCATCGCAGTCACTTTATTAAAAAATGGTCGTACCGTACACAATCGATTTAAATTACCGCTAAATTTAGATAGTAATTCGGTTTCATCAATTGAAAACAATTCTAATGAAGCAAACGAAATCAGAAATATTTTATTTTCGACGAAGCACCTATGGCACCTAAATATGTTCTTGAAATAATAGACAAAAAGTTAAGAGAATTGCATAATAGTAGAGTGCCACGGGACCGGGAATTTTTGCCAAAACCGGGACCGGGACTTGCAGGGACCTGAGAAGCCGGGACCGGGACCTCGATTTTTTTTCGGGACCGGGACCGGGATCGCAAGAAAAACCGGGAACCGGGACCAACCGGGAAATTTTAAAAATTCAAAAAAATTTTAAAAATTTAAAAAAAAATTCAAATTTTAATTTATATCAAGTGAAAATAATACAAAATTATTTGGTTTTTTATTTAATAAATTAAATTAATGAAAATTTTCAAACAAATTTTCTTCAATTATTTCAAACAATTAATCATTTTTGGACTAAATCATCGAATATTAATAGAAATTCAGATTTGATTTTCACATCACTTTTTTCGGAGCGCTTTTTCAAAAAACTTTTGGGAAAGAAGGGGTCCGGCGGTGCCGATAGGCGCCGCCGGGGGAAATTTTAAAAATTTGGGTGCAATTTGTTAACAGATTTTCAACAAAAAA